>PVJD01008047.1:0-76851 GCA_004026545.1 Mormoops blainvillei | reverse complement strand
GATGTTCTTACTGCTTTTTGCTCTTTCCCCTCTCTCTTTTCCTTCTTGGTCTCCAATTACGTATACGCAAGACTTTCTTATTAGATTGTCTACATATGTTACATGTTTTTTAAAATATTTTTATTCTTTATATGCTTTATTCTAGATATTTTCTTTGGGCTTATCTTCCAGTTAACTAATTCTACTTTTGACTTTATCTAATCTGCCTTCTAACACATAACACAGTAAGTTAGTCTTCTTAGTTATTATATAATTTTTTCATATCTGGAATTTGTTTGATTCCTTTTATAGTTTCCAAGTTTCTGTCAAATTAACAATCTTGTCTTTTATGTACTTGAACATATTAATATTTAACACAATTGTTTTAATCTGTGTCATAGCTTTATTATGTGGCTATCCTCTGAATTCATCTTTTAAATTTTTTTGTTCCTTTTGCCTTGGCTGGTGTAGCTCAGTGGATTGAGAGTTGGTCTGCAAACCAGAGGGTTGCTGGTTCCATTCCCCAGTCAGGGCACAGGTCTGGGTTGTGGGCCAGGTCCCCAGCACGGGGGCCACGTGAGAGGCAACCACACATTGATGTTTCTTTCCCTTTCTCCTTTCCTTCTTCTCTATCTAAAAATAAAATAAATAAAATCTTAAAAAAAAATAAAAATAAATTTTTTTGTTCCTTTTAATTTTATATCATATTATCTTGCATGTGCATAAATGCATCAGAGGTTTTAATTTAGTTTTTAAAACATTTTTCCATGTTTTTTCTAGATTTTCTTAGTAGGAGGTCAGTCTGAGCTACATAGTCTGTCATTCAAGGAGCAGAACATCTGATTCTCCCTCCTTCTTTTCTGTTTCCAGTCATTATTTTAACTGTGCTTTTGCATGTTTTCATTACCTTGTCATCTTTTACATGATTCATCTTTATTTTCACCTTGTTCCCATATCTTTCATCAAGCCCACCTTTTCTCAGTATGGTGGTCTGCTTTTGTTTCAGGAAGCCAATGTTTACTTGTATTCTCCTGAAAATAACAAACTGGTGTCTAGAATTTTCTTAAGTTTATTATTCTTCTGACTCTTCCGGACAAAGATCCCTTTCAATTATCCTAAAATGTTCCCAAAATGCTATTGAAATTACTCTTTCTGTTTAGTTGTTATTTGAGACTATCTTTTCAGACTCGTTGACAGTCTGTAAATCGCTGCTCTTTCTTCTGTTGTAGGTCACTGTGTTTTCACTCTCTGTCAGCTGCAGGTCCCATCGGCTCTCAGGCTGAGAGTTATACCTGAGTGGCAGCTTGATGTGCACAACTCTTAGGCTGATTCTTACTAGGTTTTCTTTGAGTAGGTTTTTATTAGGCTAAAAGATAAATTCTTTGAACACATAAAAATGCAGAATAAGAAACATTATAAATCCCAACATGTGTATTCTATCATAGTTCTTCCCATGTTTGCTTTTCTCTTTCTCTCCATTAGGCAGAACTACAGCTTGTTTAAGAGGCTGTATTTACAACAGTCCAACCTCTACTATTTTATCAACTTCCATAAATTTCACATTTCTTACTTGCAAAATTTAGATAATAAAATTTCTCTTGTAAGATTATTAATTGAAAGGATAAATGGAAACTTAGCAGCATAGTTGCAGGCACTGAGAATTAAATAAATGCTATCTATTGTTCTAATCAGTAAACATAAGTAGTAGTACCAATATTGTGGCTATTAATTTGCTGCCACTTGCTCCCCACTGCCATGAACCTGCTGGGTTTAGGCGGAGATGATCTGATGAGACTGTTGGTGTCTGGGGAGTGGACCAGTCTGTCAGCTCTTTAAAAGGCAGTGCTCATACAATAAAGAGATTGATACCCAGATTTCTGATAGGTTTAGAAATGCTCTGGGGTTGGACAATGGGAGGAAAAGAAAGAAGTCTTAAATGCACACAGGTGTCAAATATGTAATAAAAATGAGTGCAGTGGGCTGAGTGTAATTAAAAGAGCAAATGTGAGAGGAACATGCCTAGTATTTTATAGACAGCCAAATTTTAACTCCAGTTCATTGACAGTGCCAGGAAATGTGGGTTGAGGTGATTCCCCCAGAAGGTAGTCGTTGGGACTTGTAAGTAAAATCATATTTTGTAGCTATGTGGATTCATTTTAAAAGATGTATATCAAACAGCCTGTATGAGCTGTTTGGGCCGTATATGGCCCGTGGATGCTGTTTTGTGACCTCTAACTTGTAAGATAAAGTCCACTACTTTGTCCATAGCATCCCATGATCTGGCTCCAGAAATCCTCTTCAGAGGATTTCCTGCCTCTTATTTTCTACCTCATATTCATTGTAATTTCATACTGGGTGATACCCAAATGCTTCCAAGAGTCCTTCCACTGTGTTCTGAGGCCCAGCGCTGCCTCAGTTGCCGCGTTATAGTTTGCACACCGGCCTGGACATTTAGCAATCATAGCCCTTGCTGAACAGTTTTAAAACATTTGTTTCCAACATCCCCATTTAAATCCAAAGGCTTCTTGACCCTAAAACCATGTATTACCCACCTCTCAACCTGGTGCCTAGCATAGTGCCTGACACACAGTAGGTCCTCAGATAATATTTGTTAAACTTAATTAAAGGTTTTGAAAGAAACATAGCAAGTCTTTGCAGAAGGTAAAATGGGGCACGGAAGTCATGCCCGCAGAACACTCATTACTCCTCATTTCCGTCACTCGCCCTTTCGGAGGCCTAAAGAAACAAGGACCTCTAAGGCGAACTATGCTTACGGAACTCCCAGCGGGCTGGTATCTCTCCACCACAGCACTCTAACGGCAAAGGCAAAATTAACAGAAGTGAGAGTAATCAAGCTATTCGTAATTTAAGTGGTTATAAAACCCAGTTCTTTGCTAAACGGTTTATAGGAAATATGATTTTCCATTTGGATGCCATCCATTAAGAGGCAGAGAGTATGAATGCTTCCATACACCAGAGGAAGAAACGGAGGCTCAGAGAACCTTTCCTTACAGAGTAGGGCTGGAAGCTTATGGAGCCGGTATCCAAGCCCAGGTCTAACCCCCCTTCACTTTTTTGGGCCACCACGCCCATGCCAAGTGACATCTGTGACCTATGAATCATTTTCTTGTCCCGACACATCTAAAGCTCAGAAGGAACCCCGGCTTCCGCGTGACTTCCTCACGGTCGTTCCGCGGAGGAGATGGCCTGGAACGCAGTCGGAGGCCCCGGGACGAAAAGGCCTGCCTTTTGTTGCCGCGGCGGTGCCCCTGAGCACTCTTTCAGCGCCCTTTCCAGATTCTTTTCGAAAAGCAGGCACTCTAACTAACAGGGAGGCTTTTGAGAAATCATCCCTCCTTGCCCGTGAGTAGCAGATAAAGCAAGGGCCCTGGGCTCATATATTTTTTACCTCAAATCCCCACTCTGTCCTTTTATGAATTGCTTTATATTCTTCCAGGCTTATTTTCCTTATATATAAAATAGGACTAATAATGCCCTGCCTGACTCATAGGTTTGTTATGAAAATCAAATGACAAAGTGCATGGAAAGGAGCTTTAGAAATTGCAGTGCACCACACACAAGAAGAGCGGTTATTATTTTTGCGGACATGGCATTTTCTAAGCCATGTGAAATGTGGAAATGTGGGGCGGCGCCGGGTGGACACTGTGTGTCGTGGTCCTGTGTTGATAACAGCCCAGCGGTTTAAGTAACCAGCAAACCAGTGGAAATCGGGCTATTAACGCGGGACACGTACAATAAATTGACATGGATTTTTACTTTGCCAGGGACCTATAATCATACCTTATGACAAGCAATACATATTTTGCAGCACCTTAATAAAGCACACATCAATGAGCAATGATAAGCAGGAAGGCAATAACAAAAATAGATACTGGATGGAAAAGCATACCTTTATGGGGCTAGATGGGAAGAGATTCAGTGTGCTTTTTATTAACAGTTATGTAGCACTTACCCACACGCATCTTTATAAGAACCTCAAGCCAAGCAGACACGATTTCCACCATACTGATATGTCTCTGCAATAGAGAGGGAATGCCCACTCAACTGATAAGTGGCACCAAGGACAGGAGGTGGCAGTCCTTTCTGTGCGGGGGCACTATGCGGACTGAACTCAGACCTTCCGATTTAAAGCCATCTTTTGCATGAAAATCTATTTCACAGAACAAAATCAATCTTTCATGCTCCTTCCACTACCCTTTTACCAGGAAATAAACAACTAATTTGTTATCAATTTATTTATCATAGATTTACTCTGAGAGGCTGCTCTGGGACTGTGGGACCCTGAGTTACTGAATTAGCAGAGGCGATTTCTATAGCTTTTAATAAAATGGGAGAGCCTGTCTCAGCAAGGAACCCTTGTTGCCTATTAATTTATAACTAGTAGATGCTTCTGTGCAATAAAGAAGCCAGTAAGTAAGTGAGACACACGCCAGTAGATGAGAGCGTGTGCCCATTAAGGGCAGAGGTAATGTGAAAATATGAATTGAAATTATAACAATAATAGATATTTATTGGATAACTATATCAGGTATCATGCTAAGCACTTACATGTATAATTTAATTTTTATAAACACCTGTGAGGCAAAATACAGGGTCCGGCAGCAGTAATGTTGGCTTGAGTTTTTTTGGTAGGGTAATAAAACGGGTGTAACAATTTATAGTTTTAATCTGAACATTTCACTTAAAATGTCACATGGTGTGCTTGAGTGTGATATTGTTAGGTTACAGAATTACATGCTTATGGTTTTGTAATAAAAGATTTTGTAATAAAAAAGGGATGTTATTTGTGTCAGATGCTGTAGTACTGTTGTCTCAGTTTTACAGATGAGGAAACTGAGGCAGAGGGCGTTAAGTTAATTCCCAAAGCTTCGCAACTACAGAGGTGGGAAACCTACAGAGTCTAACCTGTAAGGGATCAGTTATTCTTCTTCAAATAACCCCCTGGTGCTGCTGGCCTTGGGCGTGAAGACAGGTGAAGAAAGAAAACGGCATCCCCAGCTTCCAAGAGCCACTGTTTACCTAATTCGGTTCCCCACCACTTGGCCTATTTTACTCTACCACCCGGGTCTCCAGCTCACCTTTATACTCACTATTTGTTCTGCATCCCAGGTCATTAGCTCACTTTCCTTGACTGACCTCGCTTTGCTTCTTGGTTCTGCTAACTAGAACATAGGCAAGTTTGGGCCTAAAAAACAAAGAAGCAAGAAACCTAAACTATTCCCTTCATAGTTCTTGTTTTGTAAGCAATACCAAGAAGGAACGAGACTTGTGTCTGTTTGAAATCTCTTCATCCTAAAAGTGACAAAACACTAGACAACCTAGCATTTAGGCTGAGACCACGGGAGGTCCTTAGGGAACCATTCTCTCTGAAGAAATGGATATTATAGCTTTGAATTCAAACCCTGCAGCTGTCACTGTGCGAATAATTTAGCCTAGAAGTGGTGAATCCAGAAAACCCCTCCGGGCCGTTTCTTTCCTTTTTTTTAATGGAGGCTTCTGTGCAAGAGCCCTCTTTGTAAATACATACATGCGTACCTACATCCATAAATGCATACATAAAATGCTTGAAGCACCTGTGTATTAGTTCTCAAATTTAAGACAAACATGCAAGCAAGAATAGTGTTTTGCTTTAAAGAATCACGGGAATCAGGTCAGCGTAAAAAAAGCGTAAGTTCTTAATGAGCACCCTAAAGTTCCCACTACGGGGAGGGGTGCGGCGGTGGGGGCGTGGGGTCAGAAAGACCTGTCAGGCTCTTAAACAGCTCGGCTCAGGTCTTAGAGTCTCAGTTGCCAACCTCTCAAGATCTCCCCAAGTAAAACCGAGAATGAATAGCTGACTCTGACTGGGAGTTCACTGGTTGCCAGGCACGGAACTAGGCTTTTAACCAACATTATCTGAGGCCTCAGACGGGTAGCCCGTAACATATTTTTAAATGTACTTGCACATTTTTTACCTTCTAGGTGTTCCAATATTTTTTATCATTTAAAAGGAGAAAGCACTGGGACAACTGCAACAGAATAAACAAGAATAAAAAATAAAAAATAAATTGTAAAACGCTGAGAAAAGTCGACCCTTTCCCCCACTTCTGGTTTCTCTTTAAAAACGGCAAAGCTCGATAGCAAATGCCTGCCTTCCTTTAAACACGCGTCCCCGCCTCGTTCAGACCCGCTGCGCCTGCGGCCTGGCATCCCGTGCCCTTTGCCCGTGTACATGCTCTTCTCGCCCCTGCAGACCTTTGAATTTGCCACACTTGCATCCATCTTAATTCTTGAAAAAACTCTATGGAGTATTTCCTTTTCTTAAGAACATGCGAGTGAGTTTGATTTTTAAAAAAAGGCTGTTCAATACATACTAATTAACTTTCTCCCTTCACTTTTTATCTGCAAAATTTGGTTGGGTTCCAATGCAGAGGGGAAGACCTGTTCTTAAAAATTTAATTAAATAGAGCTGAAAATAGAGACTCTTTGGGGAGGCTTTTATTCAAAGAACCTTAACGTCCTTTTCAAAGGGAATTCAAATGCAAAAGCAACTCTACGCAGGTCCACTCCCGCTATGGAAGGTAGATGAGCCATATCATTAGCTAATTTCAACCAAAGAGCCTATTAGGTGAGAATGTTTCAGGAATTAGAATATGTTTTAAACTGGAACTTGATCATTGTCTGAAGAGTTGAATGTCTGAAGCAAAAAAAAAAAAAAGTGGAAGGAACAAATTTAGGAGATAGGTCGTAAATTATTTATGGACCTTTGAAAAAGGTCAGCATTTTCCCTCAGTTCCACTAGGACCCCCTGAGGAACGCCACACTGCTCCTCTACTTGCTTCTTCCTTAGGTTACCTGCTTTTTACCAGGATCCCTGTCTCCCTGGTAATAGGTTAGTGCCCGTCCCCCAACCCCACCCCATCCCAACCTCCGCCATCTACAGCAAAACTTAGAGCCAAGGAAGGGCCGCCTGGGGGGCCATGCCCTGCAGCTCCAGGACATAAACAACTCCAAGGGTGGTTGCCAGGGTGGCTCTTCATCCACAGTCTAATTACCCCAAGGTGCACTGCCAAGCACTTATGTGCATCAAAACGAGAGCAGCTGCATTTCAATAACTCAGGCCGGCCTGGTGATTGCCTTGCTAGTGCACTAGGAAGCTGGGGTTACAAGGCAACCACGACAGTAATTCATCATTAGAAACAACGGTAGGCCTGGAGGCCACCCCTGGCACGGGGTGCTGCTCCAGTTTCACACAAGGAAGCCACGTATCTGCGTGAAAAGGATGCTAGGGAAACTCAGATTTCCACTCGGTCAAACTCACAGATGACTCTGGCTTCTTTGATGTCACAGCTGTGGAGATCTGGTCAAATCGCATTATCTTTCTAAGTGTAGATGTGTTCACTTGTAAAATGTAAGTAATAACACAGACATTATGAGACGGGAGTTTTAAATGGGATGTGGATGTGGATAGTGACCAATCTAACAGGGCAATTATTAATATCATTTGTATAATGAGAGGGGTCTGAGGAGTTTTAGAATGAAAGATAGTCATTAAATAATTAAAAGAGGAGGTCTTCTCAATTAAAGGACCCAGCCATCGCCCTTCTCCACGCAACCACGTACACGTACACATGTAAGATATGCCCTGTGGATGGGAAGTCAAGGCAAACAAAGGCTCCACGTGTCGTTCGTGGTTGAATTCCTCCATCAGACAATCCGCTCAGGCCTGGCAAGCATCTTCTTCCCGGTGAATCTATTCCGAGTAAGATCACTGTACCCAATCGAGGTTTAAAATTGTGTGGAATGAGGAAATAAAGCTCAGCCCGGGTTAACCTTCCTCCAAGCCAAGTGCATGTCACCTCCAATATCGAGCTTGTCTTTGTCTTCCTGCCAATCCCTCGTCACCAACTGTTCTCTGTTGTCCTGTTTCTGGGATTCAAGCATCCATCCTCTCAGTCAACAAAAGTTCACGTTGAGTAAGCATTCTTATTCCCATGTTAATATATGAAACTGATGCTCACAGAAGTTATGCGACATGTCCAAGGCTGCATGGATTAGTTAGTGACACGGCTGAGTACAACACAGGTGGTCTGACCCCCTGACCTTAATCCAAAACTCATGACATTGCATCAGGGTGCCTCTCCTTATAATCTGTTTTTTAAAAAGTATCATAACATGTGTTATGGATACTATCAGAGTTAGTCTCACTTTCAAAAGTGTGTGATATTTCAGGTAAAGTCGTCAGGAAATTTCATTTGTAATAAAAGTGGCTGAATTCTTTGAGCCATACAGTCATCGGCTGTCAAGTAGACATATGAGTTGTCATTTTTCCATCTATTTTGCCTTCCTGATCACGGGGATGGCATTTAAGCATGTGGACATCTTCAGTTTAGTTAGCTTTGTTGGTGACATTCATGCAGATGTTTAATGCTATCTTTGATCCAGACTGGCGCATTGCGTCTTTTTGTTGCCAGTTCTCTAAGAGGGATGCAACTACCCTTTTGCAAGTTTACCTGGCTTTCCTGAACGTTTTAACATTTTAACTCTGTTAAGTTTTCCCTGGCTTAGAAGGGCTCTGGGCTGGAGCAATTCTTGGCTATAACTCACCGTTTTACAAAACGTCTCTTTTATAGCCAACCTTCACCTCTTTATCAGGGGTTTCACAACTCTCTCCATTGCTCAGGATGACAATTTGTATCCAGCGATTTCCTACAGGCTCTGCGAGATCATGGGGTGAAAGAGAAAACTAAGGGCTGAGAGGGCAAGCACTTCTGCGTCTCAGGTCTTACAGTTTCCCGTCTGCCACTGAAAATGGAATTCGGGTAAATGATCTAGGAAAGGGAAGCTTTTCTTTAACGGTAAAACTATCTTCCTGATACTGAGACATTTTACACGTCTTCATCTATTCTGACTTTTATTTTAAAATTTAGAATGATTGTTTTAGGGCAGACAAACTATTCTGTATGCTACTGTAATGATGGTTATTGATGGATATATCTCTTTATGCATTTGTCAAAACCCACAGAATGAACAATATCAAGGTTTAACCCTAATGTAAACTATGGACTTTCAATGATACTGATATATCACTGTATCAATGATAAAAAATGTACCACTCCGAGGGAATGCTGAAAACAGGGAAGATGTGCGTCCATGTGTGGGGACAGAAGGTATATGGTAAATCTCTACTTTCTATTCTATTTTGCTATGGATTTAAAACTGCTGTAAAAATAGTCTATGAAAATATAATAGCATAATTGATATAAAAATTTCTTTCCTACGGGCACATAAATTATATCCAAAATATAAGCTCTGCTTCTTTAATCCAGTGCTTTCTCAGAGCCATTTTTGTGTGTGTGTGTGTGTGTGTGTGTTTCACTTATAACCTGGCTCCCTGTACAAAGACCCAGCTGCTATGATTTTGTGTATGTCTCTCTGTGCATGCTCAAAACATATTTCAGGGGGAGAAATGTGACTGTGATCTCATCATCGACTATATGCTACTTGAAATCCATGCTATTTCATATTTTCACACACGGATTGCAATTTGTAGTTGAGATTGTAAAGGTATCAGAGAGGAAAGTGTTCGGTTATTATAAACAATTTTCAAAATAATTTAAAAATCCTTGTATCACTTTTTTAATGTAAACATGTCAGTAACAGGTGATTTTTATCAAGTCACAAAAGCCATTTTAAGAATCTATGAGCATCGCTTTGTTAGCGCACTGAATTATTGTATCTTAAGTAAAATAATAAGACTGGCTGCTCTTATATAAATTGCACGGTAAAGAATGGGTTTCCCTCAAGTTATTTTGAATTAGTAAAGTTTAACTATACATGAGTTTTTACAGTATCTTTAAAATTTTGATTCAAAAGGTACTTAGCAAGAGAGACGTTTTTCCTAGTCTTCACACATTTATACATGATGTAAAATCACATATAAACCATTTAATCAACTCCATGTAAATTTTATAATGTCTTTTGATAGCCCTGCCCAACTCAGGGTTCCTCCATCTCAGCACTGTTAACGTTTGGGGCTGGGCAGTTCTTTGTGGGGGGCTGTCCTGTGCATTCCAGGATATTTAGCAGCATCCTTGGCCCCTACTCATCAGATACGACTGTACCCTGAAACATGCCTTCAGACATCGTTAAGTATCTCCAGGGGTGGGTGTGCAGAGTCTCTCTCAGGTAAGAGCCGGGCTAACGAATGATTGAGGTAACAAAGCTCTATTTTCTTTAAAAAAGAAAATCTATTTTATTTTATTTGTGCTTAGTCTAACTCGAGTTAGCTCAGCTGTTTATAGTACTAATGAGTTTAAGGTCAGAAGATTGATCCTTCTGAGGCTTAATGCATTCACCCAACAATCATTTATTGAGTGGCCTACAATTACACTGCACTGTGTCACGTGCTGAGAGAGGTGCCAGCAAACCACGAAAGCAACCGGCTCCCCCCAGGAGCTTGCAATTCTGCGCAGTGAGTTGGGGGAGGTGGTAGCCAAAATGTACAGTGTAGCCAGGAAGAGGGCAACCCAGGGTGACACCAGGGGTTGAGCAAAGCTACACCCGAGCCTAACAATGAAGGACAGAAACAATGCGGTTATACAGAGGGGAAACAGGGTTGGTCTCTCCTGTGCAGGAGCAACAGTTATTTATAGTGAAATGCTCATATGTGCCAGGCACCACGCTAAGTACGTATTCCATAGTATCCCCTTTGTGTGAGGTGTGTGCATATGACCAAAGTTAAGGTCTGGCTCTAAAATCATCAGACTCTGGTTTAAATCTCTACTTCTCTTAATTCACCAGATGATTTATCCTCTTCACACACTAATTTCTATGTATAAAACGAGAATAATTATATGACATGGCTGTTTTGAAACCTAATAGAGGTGACACATGGAAACCAATTTAGCGTAGTACCTATGTTTATAGTAAGAAGCAAATATCTTCATTCTCCCTATTTTTATTATTGTTTTTAAATACTAATTTATTTAGGTACTTAAACCAGGTCTGTCTGGCTTCAGAGCTGTGAATGCTACGACGCTCCGTGCTCCTGTAGCATGAAATGCGTGCAGAGAGCTGTGGGAGTTCTCTGCCCCACCTGGGGGAGGACAAAGGGCTACAGACCTAGGACCTTGGACTCTTTGCAAACAACAGGAGACACTGATGGCTCTGGGCATTGTTCATATGAAGGCGCCCCCACCAAAAAAACAAAGAGAGAGAGAGAGAGAGCAGGAGGGAATGAGGTATTAGATGGAAGGAAAAAGACAGGCAGAAGCCAAATCATGCAAACCATTCTAGGCTATGATAAGGAGTTTATCCTGAAACCAAAGGGAAAACAATGAACGGTTTGAAGCAGAGTGATACCATGATCAAGTCCATCCTCCGGAAAGCTCACCCTGGCTCTTTGAAGGATGGAGAATGGACTGAAGCACAACAAAACTGATAAGAGTGAGGCCAATGGGGAGGCTGAGTGACTGATGAGAGCCTGGGTTTGGCTAGTAACCAAGGAGTAGAAGTAGAAGGTTTAAAGGTATTTTGGTGATAGATTTGATAGGATGCCCTTCAGCTAGTAAGGAGTTTTTATATCAATTATGCTAACTTATTTTAATACCCTATTTTAGAGCAGTTTTAAGTTCACAGCATAATGGAGCAGAAAGTATAGAATTACCATATACCTTCTGTCCCCACACATGCACAGCCTCCCCATTATTATAATTGATTACAAATATAATACCTTTTCCCCTGTATTTCAGCTACCTTCTCCTCTAGCCTAAAAACCTGTAAGTCACTAGACGCTAAGAGAGCAAGAATAACTATATGCATAAATCAGCATTGAATCCCCAAAAGTGGAAACAAGAACTAAAATCTTATGGCCTTTGAATGTTTTGCTGAAAATGGTAAATGTCTGTGGGAGGAATAAAAGGAATGATACTGGGTCACTGATGTCATTACAGTATGAGGGAAGACGTGACTTGCTTGGATTATGGTATTTACTTCAGCGCACCCCATTAGCATCTGGCATTTGCCAGATTATCTGTCGCTCCAGAACAAATTTGAATAAATATATATTTAAAAAATGTGCTGAGATGCTTTTGGTTTGATATGCAGTGCACTTCCATGTTAGAATAAATTGGCAGCTGAGGGATGCTTTCCTATAAGCACATCTTTGGTTAACTTTTAATGCATTTACTGATTTATCCAACAAATAGGTGTTGAGCTATTACTCTGCCATGTGTTGTGCTTGGTGTTGCTGATAAAATGAGAACAAGATAAAATATCCCTGCCCTTAACCAGTTATAATTACAGAAAGAGACAAGACAGGTAAACTAGTAATTCCGATGAAGTCATCGATCGGTTGGATGGAACAACTGTCCGGTGTTGGAAAGGGATGGGTGCAGAGTCCTCTTCCGGAGAAGCTTTACTGCAGTGCGAACGTGACAATTAGGACTAGCCTGGAAAAGGTGGAACAGGTAGAAGAATGTCCCAAGCAAAGGTCTAGAGGTGAGTGTGAAACTGACATGTCCCTGGAATAGCAAACATTTCAGAATGGCTGGAGAAAAGAGGTTTCCAAGTGTCGAAGCCCCAGGGACCGCATCATGGAAGGACTCACAGCCCGTGCTAAACAGTCAGCCTGACTCATCCAGATGGCAAAGACCGAACCGTGAGGGGGTTTTCAGCAGGGAAGTGGCACGGTCATGTATGAAACACAGAAAGACCTCTTTGACTGCAGGATGGAGAATGTGCCGGAGGGTATGGAGATGCTGCATAAAATATCAGGCAAGTATATTGGAAGCCTTATGTGTTATTATGGACTAGACGTTATGCACTTTAAGAAACCTGAGTGGGAATGAAGAGCAGTTGGCAGATTTTAAGGAGACTATTCAGTTGCCGTGATGGCCAGGTCTTCGCTATCAACTGGATGTGGCAGGTGAAGGTTGGGAAGTGTCAAAGGCAGCACCCAGGTGTCTGACTGGAGTCTGTGAGTACAGAAGAAATGGCTGGGACAGGATAATAAATTGTACCTTGGACACGTTAAGTTTCATCTGTCTCTAAGTCATGTCAGTGGAGACGGCCACCAAGTGGTTGAATGCGCTACACTCACAGAAGAGCTGTGTGCCAGATTCAGGGGTTTTGTTGGCATCGGTCTATACCACAGAAAGAATTTTGACTGAATACAGTTCATGAGTAGAGGAGTCAGAGAAGTGTGAAAGTCTCAAGTGAATTAGCCCTTCACAACTATCCTGGGGCTGTCATAGTTCCACTCTGTAATCAATGATACACCAACCAGTTTCCCCAAGGGCACTCCAATCACCTTGTGGCACTGCTCTATTATTAGGCTTCCACAGATTCCTGTTTACCATGATTCCAATCTGCAGCCAATATGCCAATCAATGTGTATATATTGAATGCCTCATCTATGTTCAGCACAATGACTATCTGAATTCTCTTCAGGATTTTAGACATGTTGGGCTAGAACTGGAGCAAAGTAGTTTAAACAGAGTGACCAGAAGTAGGGGGAACTTGCAAAGCAGGTAAATTGCAGGGTGAGGCACAGAAAATGGCAAATGTCAATCTGAACAAACCAAGAAGGGCTGGCACCCAAAGAGCCAAGAGCAAGAGGGTTGCAGAGACCAGGAGCAGTGCCAAGGGGAGGGAGCCAGTAGAACAGGGAAGAGCAGGTGCAAAGCCAGGAGGAGATCATGGGAGACCCAAGGCAACTTAAGTCAAGACCCAAGGGGCTTGTGCGTTCATCTAAATGCTTCATTCTTTAGCAGAACATGGTACTGGCTGAGGCTGAATCAGCTTCCACGCACGGGGCTGCAACAGACAGTAAGTATTTACTTTAGTTTGAGTCCCTCCTGATTCCAGCGCTTTATTCCAGATATTTTTTATTTAAGGCAGTATTGTTAGTTACAATAATTTCCACATTATCTGAATCCTTTAGATAAGGACTCTTGAAATAATTTTAAGTAGATTCCATTTAATAGACACTTATTGTAGTCCCTGAATAGACAGACATGTTACATGCTTTGTCCCATTTAATCCTCACAACAATATTATAAAATAAATATTGATTTTATTATTAAACTTGTTTCACAGATGAAGAAATTGAGTCTTACAGAAGTTCATCCAATTGCTCATTCAAAAATATGTATTGAATGCTGCCAAATGTTTATAAACACTAGAACAGATCATTAAATTATATGTATTCATGGCAGACTACTATGCAATGATGAAAATTAATAAACTACCTCCACATGCAGCAAAATGGGAAAATCCTACGAACAAAATGTTTACTGTTTATTAAATTTTCAAACGTTAAAAATTCAACTTTATTTAAATATTTTATTTAAAATTTTATATGTATTAGGCAAAATGTATTAGATATACCATTAGTTATATTTGCCTTTTAATTTTAATAGATCAATTTGAATATTTTTAAGTCAAATAACTTGGTAAAACATGAAAAGTAATTTGATGTTTTAATCTTTTACAATTTAATTTGCATTTTTCATTAAAATAAAACGCAATTTTTATAGTTTTGATTTTTAAAAATTCTGAACAAGAATGTTAGATCAGAAAGAAAGCACATTGCATGATTTCACATTAAGAAATTCCAAAAAAGGTAAAAAGAATCAGTGATAGCAGAAGTCGGTAGCACGGTTACCACTGGGAAGAAGAGGGGGGGCTGTGATGGGAGGTGGCATACAGAGGGCCGGGAGACTACTGCTCCGACTCGATCTGAGTGGTTGTTGCATGGATGTGTGCACTTGGTGGGAATTCATTAAGGTGTGCCAGTGATTTATGTCCTTTTTATATGTGCATTATATTGCAATAAAAGATAATGAAGAAACAGGGACAAGCTTTCTTTTGGCGAGTCACCCATGGAATACTAGTGCGCAGTGCCACGATGGTGAAAAGTCTGCTTTTTGCTATTCATTGTAGCTATAGGGAAGCAAAACATTTCATGTGAAAATGAACCCGATTTTGTTATGTGCATTAAATAAGGACCTAACGGTGAAAAGGAGGACTAACAGGGAAAGACTTCTATAGCTCAGAACACGTGCTGAGAGAACTGTGTTTTTGCAAGTCTAGTACATACTGGCTCAGCGCTGTGTGACTTCCATGTATAATCAGGCTCATTAAGCCTCCCCCTCTCCCATTTCCCCTATTTTGAATGAGAAAACTGCGGTTCCTATCGTCACTGGAAGAAAACCAAAACTCTAAAGGCTGTCTGTGAAGGCTCTTGCTCTTGGCTTTGCTTTCTTCCTCATTTTTTTCCAGAAACTTGCTGCAACTCACATGCTCTTTCCAGTCACCCTGGTCTTTAGTTCACCAAAGCCACCATGCTCCCAAGACCCCAGGGCATTTGCACAGGCAGTCCCCTCAGACTGGACTTTGGGTTCCTCTTTTGCTTTGTTATTGCCTTTAGATCTCAGCTCGAGGAGAGTTTCTCAGGCAAACTTTCCCTGCTGTCCCAGGCAAGCCAGTACCCTTGGCCACTCTGCAGAGGACCATGCGTCCTTCCCGCAGTGCTCTGAGCTCAGATTGTAATTGTGCCTTTATTACCAGGATTAGTTGTTTCAGGGTTTTCACCCTGAGTAGACAGTAAACACCAGGGAAGAACCTGTTATGTATTTATTTGTCCACTGCTGTATCCCTGATGCCAAGAAAATCCTGGCACATGGTGAGCATCCAATAAATATTTGTCAAAAAATAAATAAATGAAAAAGGCAACTTCCTCAAGGTTACACAGTTAATCAATTGATATACACACTATTTCATCAAGGCCTTACAATTAGAGAGTCAGTTTTTATTATTATAAATTATGAAAATGAGGGCTAGGAGGACTGTCACTTATCTAGACTCAGTTCATTGATTAGTACCAAAATGACAGCTCAGAGCTCCCACTCCCCTAGCATTTTCTTTTTAAAATATGAACTCTGTTTTGCTTGCTTTTTGCCTTGCCCTCACCATCTCCATTCTGAGAGTTCAGTCAGTGCCTGAGGGCAAACATTACTATGAGTTCAGTGAACAAAGCGGAAAAGTAACCCACCACTCAAACTCTAAATTGATACACTGCAACCCTAACTAAAAACACGGCTTCGATCCGGCGACGCACTTGTCGCTTTCTACAGTGTGGGTTTTTCTTTGCATGCTGCATATTCCCCTTTGAAGAAAATTGAAAACTGCTATTGAACTGTGCCAGAAAGAGTCATAGCTGTGTTGAACATTCTACAAACCTTCCTTTACAAGCATGTATCATCTTGACACGTTATTTAGATGTATTTTTTTAAAGAAGCCATTGCCTCTATACCGTAAACTGATGGAAAGCAATGGCACTTGCTCTTTAAAGCCACTTGAGCTCCCAGAGGGGGACCACAATTCAGATCATGGCCGCGCAGCAACCACTTCTGGGCGCAGCTTCCCGGTGGCAAAGTTCTAAGTGAAGCCCGTGGATCGTATTATTCCCAGTCAGCTGACACCTCTTTGAATGCTAGTGCCTGCCTTTCTACCACTGAATCTAAAGATGAGCCTTCGCAGTAGTAATGTACACCCTCTTTTTCTCCTTCTTGATTATTTCTGCTGTTTTTCGCCTCTCTCTTTGCGCTCCTTCCTTGGCAAGTACAGGCTATGAACAGGCAGTCCCAGAGCTAATAAATGAAAAAGGCATTCCCTTGACTCAAAATGTGATAATGCCCCAGTGTTTTCTAAAGATTTTTTTTTTCCCCTCATTAATCCAGCCTGATCTTCAAGGAATAAGCCACTGAAGAGGATAGTTGAATATGGGCCTCACTGATTTATCTTCTTATACTTTCTAAAGCCCACTGATCCCCTCTGAAATCAGAACATCACTCACCCAAGGACTCTTTGCTGAGAGAAAAGTCTTTATTAGCAATTAACCAAAAGACCTCAAAAGCAACTGCTCTTTGAAAAAATTAAATTAAAAGGCAGATAAGAGGAAGATTTGAAGTAATGATAATGAAGATTTTGGAGTCGGAAGAAAAACTGACACACAAGAGCAAACAACAAAAGGAGAAACAGTCAAGGACACTCTGGGGACATCAGAGGACAGGGAGGACAGTATAAGGAAAGGCTCGGTGCACAGGCTTGAGTCAGGTTAACTGGTTCACTTATTTAGTAATTCACCCATTTGACGGTGGTAGCATGGCATAGCAGTTCAAAGTGCAGACACGGTAGCCAAAGTGACTAGAACCAAATCCATTTCACCATGGGCAAGATGTGAATCTTTCGGTAAGTTATTTAACCTCTCTGGCTTGGCTTTACTCGTCTGTGAAATGGGACTAATAACGCTGTCTATTTCATAGCGACTGGGAGGACTTGATGAGTTAACAGAGGCAAGACGACTAAAACGGTGCTTGGCACATCGTGAACACTGAAGAGATTTTGTGATACAGATACGTGTGTGAGTGATTCCTTTGTTCGCTTCCTTCCACTTTGCTCTTGTCTTGGCATGTCCAGTCTCACCTGTTCTCTAAGGCCCACATCAGAGATCAACCTCTTTGGTGGGTAGTTTCATTTTAGTAGCCATCCTACAAATAACACTCCTTTCCCCACTGGAAACGGTACCCTAGTGTCCTGTTTGGAAAATGATCTTCCCTTAGCTCATGTACTCAGAAACAGAGCATGTGCGTAGTTCTGAGGCAAAAAGAGCATTTGATCCCCTCGAGCAGAGTGATTGCCTAAAAGGTGGACGTTTAACCAAACTGATCACCTCTGGGCAAATCCTAGGACTTGTGTGGGACCTATCAGAAAAACAAAAACAAAAACAAAAACAAAAACAAAAACATTTCTGTTCTCCTGGACTTGAACCTGGAGGATACGGGAGTGAGGGGAGAACTTGTCTGGGGACACAGCCATCACAGAGAAAGTAAAGATGAAAAAGAAGGAAAGAAACGCTTGTCCCAGTTGTGGTACCCCTGTATGAAGATTTTCCTGAAGCTACCGTTCTTTCTAGGATATCAGTTATGGAAATCCATACCTTCCCTATCTTATTTAAGCTCTTTCCCGTTTGGGTTCTCTGTTGCTAATGAGTAAGAGGGCCCTGTCTGACACACACTCCGTGAAGCCTTTCTAACCCTCCCAAACGCCGCCGACTTCTTTCTCCTCTCATAGCATTTCTTTCTGTAGTTTCTTACACCATTTGTTTCTGTGCCTATTTTGTGGAACTTCCTACCTTCTGTCATGCCTCAAAATTATTTTTGCATGCATAGCTAATCTCCCCTACTGGAATATCACCTTCTTAAGGAAAATGAACTTTTCTGATTTGTCTTTAAATCCCCCATTTTTCCTGATCCTTATTAGAGGGCCAAGAAATGGCGTAGAACTGGGCGAATTTGTGAGGATATCTCAGTTGGCTGACCAAGCGGCAATGAACCCCAAACCGAAGACCTAGAACTCCTGACAACTGAGGGTTTATTGAGTGCCTCGAACCTAAGTGCACACTAAGCATTGTGTAAAGAATCGAACCACTAATATGTCCCGGATACAAAACGCTGTAAAAATGTTTGTATAACCTGTTGAGTCTGTTAATCTATTGTGATTAACAAAATGCAATTTCAGTTTAATTCTGTTACTGAAATCATCACAAATATTTTTCAATGTATATTTTCTCAATTAGCAGACGTACAGCTGGATACAAACCTCAACTGTACATTTACAACAAGCAAAACTGCTAATTGAACACTTTAAATACATCATGTCACATAAGTGTCTCTGAGCATAGCGCTTTTGCATTGTCTTCCATAGGCCCTTTCTGACTAGAGCAGTGTTTCCGAAACTTTACATCAAAGCGCTGGTGGAAAACATGAACATCGGTTTGGCTTATTATGGTCAAAGGACAAAGATACCCGCAGTTGGAGTAATCTGCTGTGCATGTGGCTCTCCTAGGTCCCACCCAATCACACTGAAGACTGAGAAGATGGTTTTCTTGGCACAACTAAAATTTGTTCATGGCCCCACAGTGTGCTACAGCCTAGGGGGTAACTTCCAAGTCCTCAGCATTGAATACAACATCTTCAAGATCACATCCCTGCCTATACTTCCCTCTCTGATCCTTCTGGCCCCAATACACACACACAGACATGTACACACAGGCGCACACATAAATATACATGGACCAGGGTATATGTGCTGTCCTACTGCAGTGTTGGACTATTACAGGTTTCTGTGCACACACTATATTGCATTCCTCTACATTCCTGTTTTCAAGTGAGAAAACCGAGGTATAGAATGGTTAATGTGCCCAAGGTCTAGAGCCAAATGTAGACAAACACGGACAAATCTAATTCTAGAGTCAGCGCACTTACTCAGTGCTATGTACTGATTGTTACCACAATTCGAATTTGAATCTCATTATCTTCACTGACTTTGTTCTGATTGAAGAACATGACTGAATAAGATGATTTTTAGATCTGACATATTTTTGCATTTGATTTCATTTTTTTTTAATTTTTATTGAATTTATCGAGATGACATTGGTTAATAAAATTATATAGCTTTTAGGTGTACAATTCTATCATCTATCTATTGCATTGCATGTTTGCCACCCAGTATCAAGCCTCCTTCCATCACCATTTTTCCTATTGTCTTTTAATTTACAACTGGGGCTGTACTGGCTTACAAAAATCTTGACTCTGGAGTTAGCTGACTCTTCGTGAATATCCCCCTGATGTGCACCTCGGCTACTTTTAATATTTCACTGTGTATTGGGGTGGCTTTGTGGCTTTGCTCTTCACAGCAGTTACCTGTAGAAATAATAGTCTTATGTGATTTGAATCAAAATTTTACATAAGAGAGGGGGTGTGTGTATTGGGGTTGGGAGAGGAGCCTGACATGGGAGACTGGGCTGCAAAACACGAACTCCTCTTATTCATCGACATTCTGTTAACGTGCCACATTATTCCAGATCTGAAGTATCAGGAGGTGGCAGAAACAATTAAGTTATACAGCATTAATCTGATACTGTAGCTGTTTGTCAGAAAATGCACATTGATTAGGCTTTGGTATTCCTCTGATAAAAGGCCCCTTCTACTAAGATAGAGAGGTAGTGTCTTGTCAGAACGTGATTCTTTTTTTTTCATTTCCTCATCGTCCAAATTACCCTCTATCACTGGGACCCTCAAGTTGTCTGGTATGGCAATTACTTGATTAATGTTAATACCCAAAGCAATGTAGGGCTTTTTGGTCATTTTCCATGCTGAATTAGGTAGAAGACATCGCACCATTGAATCATAACTAGGCAGATTGTGAGAAGGGGGTTAGAGAGAGAAGTATGATCACCATGTTTAGCCATGTATAAGGTGCACCGATGTTTTCATGCGCATTATACATGGGATTATTATACCCATGGTATGTGATCACTATACCCATGTATAATGTGCATCCTTACTTTCCCCTCAAAAATTTGGGCAACAAAGTGCACATTATACATGGCAAAATACGGTGCACTCCTTGTAAATGAGGATCATTAAGCAGTAACATTGAGCTGGTTGATGACTACTTCCCTTTTATTCTGATGAGCTGACCTGTCCTTGAGTCACTTGACCCCATGGGATAATCAAGAAGGCTACTGCCTGTTATGGTTAGGACAACATACTGTGAAACCAGACTTTTGGGGTTCAAATCCTGGATCTGACATCTATTAGTGTGACCTTGGACAATTACTTAACTTCCCTGTGTCTCAGCTTTCTCATGTGGAAAACACGGATAACAAGAGCACAGATTTCATAGGCTTGTTACAGGAACATAAATGCATTAATACAAAAAAGGAACTAAGATCTGGGTTTGGCACGGACGAAGGGCTGTAGACAGGTTAGCTATAATCATTAATGCTAGGTCCCAATTCCTTATTATTTGCTAGTAAGTGCCTCTGAAGAAGTAATGTGGTCTGAGAAGGTTAGGAAAGCCTGGGCTAAATTTTTACTTATCCTACACATTATAGTACAATTAGTTGTGAAGTATTTTGATTAGAATTTCATTTATTAGAGGGCATAGGGTTTCATCCAATGCCCCCTCCCTGACCTACTAAGGTGTGCTAACTCCACTTCAGGAGGCACCAAGCAGGTGTTACAAAAGCAGGGTGTCCCTCTCTCCTGGCTTTCAATCAGAGATTACATACATGGGAAGGGAAGAAAGGGCACTGCTATTTAATAAGCAGCTGTAATTGTGATCCAAGTGCTTTATTGGTTATTTCTCACACTCTGGGTTGGGGACCTGAGACTTTAGCCCAAGGCAAAGGCTTCAAACACATTACCTAATTATCTTTTCTTGTCTTATATTTTATGGCAGAAACAATTTTGTGTTCTACTCCATAACGTTGCTTATTCCAAAAATTCAAATGAATCTGGTGCTCCATGGATTTGAGCTGTTTCTATAACTTGAAATCCCCCTCCCTATGTTTCTCAAGCATTTTTGAACACAGAGGACATTCCATTTTGAGAAGCAAAAAATGTGTGTATTCTCTTCTCACTTTATATTATTCCTGTAAGAAATTCCTTTTTTCAATATCTTGGCTCCATACCCAATGCCTTGCCAACGACTGCCAAATTTCTATCTTTAGTCTAGAACATACCCTTGAATCCTAGACTTACGTGTACATGACTAGTGAACAAATTCGCTTAATGTCTCACATGTGGCAAAAGCAGCCTTTTCCCAGGTCAGCATGTTCAAACCTGAACTAAAGGACTACTCCCACCTTAAGGCCCCACTCAGCCCTCTTCAGCGCCCCCTCTCCCTCCCTCTGGCTGGTTGTGCAAGTCAGAAAACTGCACCTGCCATCCCTTAGCCTCTTCCTGCCCAATAATTAACCCATCACCAAGTCCAATCGATTTAACTTCCTAATTTTTTCTGGAATCTACATACTTTTCTGCATCGTCACGGCCCCTGTCTTGGACCAAGCTACTATCATGTCTTCCAAAGACTGCCAGGGTCCACCCTTGCTCTGCTCCAGCCTGCTCTCCATGCGGCCAGCGGGATGACTGTTTTAAAACTCAAACCCAATTATGTCACATACATGCTTAAAGCCCTTGGGCAGCTTCCCACTGCTTTGTGAAAAATTGATACTTGAAGCCAGGGGGAGGGCGACCACTCTGTAAAGTACACGATTTTCTAACCATTTTGCCACGCATCTGAAACTCATGTAGAATAATACTGAATGTAAGCTGTAATTCAAAAATAAAAATAATAAAGGAATTCCGCATGAAAGAAATTTCCTACCAAAACCTTTAAAAGCCCCTGTCATCTGTTCCTTGCCCGCTTCTGCAGATACCTTACCCTCGTCAAAGACCGTGCCCTCCCACCCTGTTCCTGCCACCGGCACCTTCTCCGATTTCCTCTACAGAAAGGACACGCTTCTTCACACTGCCGACGGCTGCTTTTGGGCTTCAGTGGCAGAGCTGAGCGACTGCAGGAGAAACTGTATGGCCTGCAAGGACGAAGATATTTTGTGCCTCATCCTTGACAGAAAAAGTTTGCCCACCCCTGAGCTATAGTATGGTCGTTCATGCAACTGAATTTTTTTCTGAGAACTTAACGTGGGCCTGCTAGTAGGCTAACTACTGAGCTATGTCCCTGGAAAAGAGTAGCTAATGATGGCAAGTGGATGTTTTCACAGATAACTACTGTCCTCCTTAAACAGAATGAACTTGAAATCAAGACAGCTTTACCTTTTCAGCTGAGACTCTTTCTAGACGCTTTTGTCCACTTATCATTTCTGTGTAAGATGCCAGTTGTGTCTTACATCATTTCAAACACCACACTGCTTTATTAACAGAGAGGAAATCTGCCTTCAAATTCTGGGGCCTTTCAGTACCTCAGATTGAGTATCGGCTAATCTTCTAGAGTAGGGGAAGAGAGGGAAAGAAAGAAAAGAAGTGAGGGAGAGAGAATGAGAAAAAGTATACAAACTAGAGACTTGAAGGCCAGTTCTAGCTTAAAGGGGATGCAGTTTAGAATTAGACAGTCCTAGGATTTAGTTCAATGTTAAATCTTATAGATCTTAGATTAAAAAAAACACAAAACTGATGTCATTAATATTAAACAGACTGAATCTAGCCAATAATAGTTTGACTTCAGGAAATTTACTTATAGTCCTTTTTTAAAAAAGATTTTATTGATTTATTTTTAGACAGAGGGGAAGGGAGTGAAGGGAGGGAGACATCAATGTGTGGTTGCCTCTCACATGCCCCCTACTGGGGACCTGGCCCGCAACCCAGGCATGTGCCCTGACTGGGAATCGAACCAGCAACCCTTTGGTTCCCAGGTTGGTGCTCAATCCACTGAGCCACACCAGCCAAGGCTATAGTCTTTGAATCTGAATTTCCTCATCAGTAAAATGGAGATAATAATAAAAATACATTCAGTGATAATGTGTTTTACATGTCTCTTATGTGTTAGCAATAGACATAGCTTAAAACTCAACAATTATTTATAAGAAATTAAATATATAAGTGTATATTACCTAAGTATTATAAAGCATTAAATACTATATCAGTATATACTAAAGTTAAATAACTTTTATATTGAATGTATATAATTTTACATAATAGTAACTTACTTGTATAAATGTGAACTATTTCTGGCTCACCAGAAGTGTTCTATTCATACTAACTGAATAAATGAAAAGTACAGTACAGTATAAAAACTGCATAATATGCTCGTTTCTTCTTCTAAGTTCCTCACAATGCTGAAGGACCGAGAATGACATATCAACATTTAACATTAGATGAGGCCTGGTCAATTGTTAACTGTTGAGAAAGAAAGATGCACAATTTATGCTCTACCTAGGTTCATAAGCTACTGTCTCTTGTGTCCCCCTACAAAGACACCGCCCTGGATTTTCTGAGTGCAGCTTCATCATCTAGTCTGGGTGATTTGGTGTGTTTACTACTCTACAAGAGAAAAAATAATCACGAGGAAGAGCTACATGACTGTACAGCTCTACAGCAGAGAGATAGTCTTAGGGGATCCAGTTATTATGGACAGCCCAGAACGAGGGAAAGTCAGTGTTCTTTGTATCAAACAGACCCAGTTTCCAGTCCCGGGTCTTCAGCTCGCACGAACATTTGCTATTGATGTCGTCCAATGTACATTCTCCTTCTCCTGACAACACTGCCCTAGTGTCCTCGGAGGACACCCTTCCCTGTTGTCAGTTCCAACAGAAACTGAATATGTCACTGACTAGAAGATGAGCATTCAAAGGTATTGAGTGGGTCTGGGAGCAGAAATAGCCCAACAGCAATGAGCATGCCCAGAGTTTTTTTGTTAAATATCATTCTCCCCTAAAATGGAGTTGGGGATCCTTGGAGAAATGGCCATTTTGGGAGGGACAAGCAGAGGGAAGGGAAAGTGCAAGATGAGCTTAAAATACCATGTACTGGAAAGTATGAAAGTACTCAGAGAATGATGGGGACGTGCCAGCTTGGAGAAGCTACCATTGGGCAAATTGGATGAAATGGAGCATCGAAATAAATAATGATAATAGAGATGTGGCCCACAAAATAAAACAGGAAGACATGAGTCCATGCTAGATAAATAAATTAACTAAAAACATAAAAAAAAATACCTGGCTGGTGTGGCTCAGTGGATTGAGCACCAGCCTGCAAACCAAACAGTCACCAGTTGGATTCCCAGTCAGGTCACATGCCTGGGTTGTGGGCCAAGTCCCCAGTAAGGGGCACGTGAGAGGCAACCAGTGATGTTTCTGTCCCTCTCTTTCTCCCTCCCTTCCCCTCTTTCTAAAAAAGAAATAAACACAAACTTTAAAAAAAAAACAAATAAATATGTATATTAGAGAAGTTTGATGAACAATGGTATGTGTACTTACTTCAAACAACCTTTCCAAAAAATAATTACTAACAACAAAGCAGAACAGAGAGCTCTACAGTGAGAGATATAAGTTTGGCAAATATCACCTCAATCCCATGACCAAAGCTAACATCACCAGGAACGGGGCAAATCAATATCCTGTGCCTCCTGATAAGATGGAATGAGAAAAACACAATGGCACTTCTGCCATAGTCCTGCCAGAGATGCCTAGCATGAAGCTATTCCTGGGGGAGCATCAGACCAACCCAAAATGAGGGGACTCTACCAAGTCACTGACCTGTGCAGTTCAATAGTGTCAACACAGTGCAAGTCCAAGGCGGGCTGGAGAACTGTTCCAGACAGAAACCAAACATGTGACAGCCAAATGCAACACGGGCTTCCAGACGAGGTCCTTTGGTTACGGAGACATTACTGGGGCAACTGGAGAAACTTGAAAGGGGTCTGAGGGTTAGGCAACAGAGCTGTTTCACCATTAACTCGAAGTTGGTGGATGCGGCTTGGTTATGTAGAGAAAATTGTACTTGAGAAAATCCAGGGGAACGGGTCATTGGATTGGCAACTCTCATGAATGGCTTAGGAAAAAACCTTCATTCTATGCTCACACATTTGCTCTTGAGTTTGAGATGGTTCCAAAATGAAAATACTGACACCACACACATTCTGTAGCACGTCTTGAAGGACACACCAGAACTTCTGTTGTTTGTGAGGAGAGAACTGGTGTCCAAAGGGAAAGAGAGACTCATTTTCTGCTGCTTACCTTTTGAGATGTTGAGATATTTTATGTTGTAAATTAAAAATTATATTTATTAAATGAAATACAATGTAGTGGGAGTTAAAAAAGTGAAGTGCTTGTATGATCATTATAGCAATTTCGAAAATGACAAATACTTTGAAGTCTTGGGCAGATCCTTCAGAGATAAACATCGTGATGTTTTTCACATCACTACGCATTCCCCGCCCCCCGAATCCCTGGTTTACAATGTTTTGATCCTGTGGTCCTGTGCTATGTGCAATTTTGTATTTTTAAAATCATCATTTTTCATGCTACTTAAAACTCATTTAAACATAAATAAATGAATGAATGAATATACCTTCTTTTAATCTAAATGCTTAGGCTGCTTAATTTTGATTGCTAGCACTTATTACATGATGACATATGTGAATTAGTGTTACTCTCATTACGATTATTATCGTTATTTTGGCTGTAGCTCCTGCGCTGAAATGCGGGCTCCTCCCATGAGACTAAGGGGCCTGGGTTTATTCCCCGCTGAGGCTCTGACACCTAGCGATATGCCCGGCACACGGTAAGCACTCGATAAATGTTTACACTAGAAAGATGTATTGCCAAAGGGAACTTATTTATTTTCAGCTTTCAGAGTCTATTAGGCAGAAGTTATTTTCTGGGCTGATATTATGTATTTACTCTATACTCGGGTACTGTGCCCAGTACTTTACGCAGAGTCTCTAACTTAAAGATATTTCAACAATCCTGTGGGAAAAGACCCTCCCCACGGACAGCAGCATCGAGAGGCTTAGGAATCAGTAAACAGACTAAGGTCACACAGTTGGACTTAGGAACCCAAGGCTAAACCCTGCCCTGCCTGTCTCTCTGGCCTTTCCTCCATCGGCACTGCCTCCCGTTCTCATTGTCCGGGGCAGCCACTTAAACAAGGGCCCTCGCCCCCTCCCTGGTTCAGCTGCTCATGACCTCTCCTCTGGGCCCTGCAGTGAATGTTTAGCGTTCCTCTCAGCCTCCTACCCATCCTATCATTTCTTTCCAGATTATGTTTCCAAAAAGCAGCCAATGACGCCTCTGCCAATTATTTTCAAGGGCCATCTAGTGGCTAGAGCGGAATTGCCCAGAGCTTGCAGGTCGATTAGTCCCTGAGAGGAGAAAGCAAGAATTTCTCAATGTCTCTTCTCTAAGGCAGTGAGTCAGGGAGCTAAGCATGGCATCTGAAAAAGTGTGTTGAGGATCAAGGGTGTTCAAATTTTCACCCATCTGACCAATAAATTGCATGCCTGGGGTGCTGGGTGTCGCACTCGGGCTATGGCTGTAAATAACAAGGGAGGGTTCCAGACAGAGAACTGGATGCTGAGATGCTGAGATGGAATGCTGAGATGGAATGTGAAAGGTGAGATGTGCAGCCAGAGGTAACAAGTGAGAGGAAGAGTGAAATGGGACAGCAAAACAGAAGGCAGATTTGATATATTCCACAGACAAGACTAACCGAGTGAAATCATATCAACCACAGTGAGTTATTTTAAGAAACTAAATAAAGAGAGTTAATGTTTATAAAGTCTCATACAGGGTCTGGCGCCTAGCAAAAACTCAGTAAACAGTGTATTTTATTCATAGTACCTCCACTTTAAAGTTCTGGAATATGGAAAATATTTTGTAAACACCTCCCGGAAGTAGAGACACATCTTCATTCAGATACATTTGTACATACTGTCTTCAAACGCCTTTCAAATACAGTGACAATCTCAAAATGCATTCTAAAATCTTGGTGTGTTTTTCAGAGAAGTCGATAAATCAGTACTCCTTCTTATCTCTTTCAAAATCTATGGCTCTGTTGATTTTTATTTGGTTTTGCTTTTTATAAGGGTTTTCTAGCCTAAAACTGAAAGTGTATCAGCAGAGGATTTACAAAGCAACTTGGATTTTGAAAACTAGACCTAGCCTGAGATTGTTCTCAGTGACTTTTGTTCCCTTGTCCCTTGCTTGCTTGTTGATGCCTTTGTGCTCCTGTGAGAAGTTATCCCTCTATTACCCATAGTGCCATCAGTTACAGCCTAAAATTTAGACTTCCTAAACATCTAAGCTCAAATAACAAGCAAACCCGAAATCAAATTACATATTCGTGTACATCCTCCCCGACCACTGCCCTACCATACTACCATTTGCCCCTTCAAGTGAGCCTATGCAAATTAAAAGCAACGTTCATTGAATAAACAAAAATTAAAGACCATTGTCTACCATGTGCAGATTTGAAACTTGCTGTACTGTAATCAGATGTGATGTTATAATTCCACAGACCCACCTCAGAGAAACATGCCTACATCCTCCTTGAATGGTGAGAATGGAATCAGTTTGTAATGCCCTTCAAAGCAAGAAATCTCTGTGTTCCCAGGGATGCTCTGAAATGAAATGCAGGCAAACCTGTGGGGCACAAACTTGAAATGTCCAGTTCAAGAGCTAATTTGAGAGAACATTGCCTGATGTCTCCTATCTTTCTTCACTCATTGTTCCTTAAACATTGTTACAAAGCTATTACTCTGCTCATGGTCTTCTCTCTGCTTTCTCTGCTTGAGATGAATTTCAGTTACTGTGTCCACCAAAGTTGTTATGTTTGCTCAAATATGAGTGGTAATAATCCATACAGCTTAGTGGCTGCAATTAGACCCGTGTTCAAGTCTGTCTTTGCCACTTTCTGACTGTGTGACAGGGACACCATAGTAGGTAGTCAAAGACTGCCTGATAAAAAGGCCACCAAAAGTTCACAAATAAACAAACAAGGGGAAAAAACAAACAAACAAAAACTCACAGAGTTACCCCTATAAATTTAATAAAAAATTTTTCCTCCATTTTTAATATATGGAAACAGATCTTGATAATTAGTCACTTCCTCCCTGCCATACAGTGAATGAACACTCATTCTTTAGTTCATCTTTGAGAACCCCTAGAGGCACAGGAAATGCAGGAGAGTACATGAGGGGGGTCACCTGTTCGTGCATAGTTGTATTTGGGGTTAAAATACGCTGAGCAACATTCAGGTGAGAACATCAAGTGAACATCTGATATAAAAACCCGAGTCTTGAAAGAGAGGCCCAAGCCGGAGGTAAACATGCTGTTTGGGGTTCTTTTTGATCTTGAAGCCTCTCAGGAATTGGTTTCCAATGAAAAATATAAAAGGCAGAAGTTGTGGGGTTTTTTTAAATGGGTTTATTTGAGATACTATTAAGGGAACTAGGAATTTCGGCATTAAAACTAGGTCATCTGATCGTTCAGGATGCTCACCCAGGCCGCCCACAGAAACGCCCCGCCCCCCTCATCCATCAGCCCCTGGCTCTCTCAGCTCCTTGCCGAAGAATTTCACAAGTGATGATAACTCCACGAGGTGTGGTGGAAGAGTCCCTGAACTAAGGGTGCACATTTGGCTTCTTGTCCTGTCCCTGTCACCTACATTCCATTCATTTTATTTCAATAAGCAATTATTGAAGACCTACTCTGTGCCAGGATCTCTTCTGGAGGTTAGGTCTTCAGGGTCATTTTGTGCCCTCGAGGGGCTCACAGTGTGACAAAGGCATGCGAAACATAAACGTGCATAAGGCATAAGTAGTCTCTCTGAGGAGGTAGCCCATTCGTTCAAGTCCCCCGCCGCTATCAGGTCTGTGTGTCTTCATCTGTCTATACGTTAGGACCAGTTGAGAGAGGAGGAAAAGGCTTGGCTTGGTTCATGATGGGTGGGCTTGGTGTATGATTTGAAGCTAACAGGGAAGACGCACTGAGGGTGCCCCTGAACACAGCGAGGAGGTTAACTTTTCTCTGTAAGCAGAGCTGTGCTTAACGTGCCTAATCACACTTTGGGTTGGAAGAGAGGTGGCCTGAAATAAAGAAATATATGGGCACACAAGGAGGCAAGTGGCAGGGCTGGTCGGTCAGGGGTCTGAAGGAGAAAGATTGGAAGATCAGGGCCCCAGGAGGCTGGAGAAGAAGCATGTGGATGGGGCCCATGCCGGGCGCCAGGACATGGAACCATCTTTTAATTGTAGGTAATGCCCATGAGAGCATTTATCGCGGAAGTGGCCCTTAATACCAAGCAATCAGAGTGGCTTGGCCAGCTGACATCAGACAGGAGAAAACTGGGAGTGTTGTTAGTCTCTAGATCCTGCTGGGTGAGCAAGTTATTTCTCAACTTCAGGTGACCTTCTTATAGTCCCTCGAGTCTCTACGCCATTTTATAACCTCCTAGGCCCTGCTTCCATGTATTTGTCACTCCAGAGAATAGAGACTGGCGAACTGCAGCCCTTGTATTTAGAATACATTGAGATCTTGTGAAAATAACAACGTGGTCCCTGGAGCCACTGGTCTTATTTTTTGTTTCTTTATTTAAAAGCCAAATAGCCTTGAACACATTCAGAGAGTTAAACCTCATCTTAGAGATGATAATGCCAATCTGTAGGGTAGTTATAAGGACTAAAAAAGGAGTTTTTTAAAAAGCTTAGTGCAGTGCCTGTAACATGATTAATTCTGAGTATCGGTCAGACGCTGTGCCCAGTAGTCAGAACTCTGCGGTCAGATCTCTCTGGCCTTTGCTATCCATCTAGACCTCTCCTTCTCACCTTTGACCAGACCCCCAGGCACCTTTTAAAAATGATTTTACACCCAGAATAGTAAAGAGACTTCCTCTTGCTTCCAATGCCCTTGTAATCATGATCAGAAGGGCCGTCTTGAGATACGTTGTACAATGCATCCACCGGCCTGGGTCCCGCCACACTAATTTGCCCCCGATTTTAGTCTATGACTCCCCAAAGCACTCTTATGGCTCCCTAGAGTTACAGCAGATTAAAATCTACCAGCCTAGGGCAATTGTTGTAAGTATGTTACAAAAGGAACTTAATGAAAGGTCTAAAGGATAGAGATACCGCTTACCGAAGCAATTAAACATATCATTCAAGGTTGTGCCACCTGGGTTCCTGTGGTATATATGCCAGCAAACCTCGTAATGTCACTTCAGTTATATACTCACGGTCACCCCCAGATGTGGGTTAATAAAGAAATGCTAATGCAAAAATGACAACAGCTTAATATGTACAGGGAGAGGATTATAATGCCAGATTAACAAATCCTGGCCAAGAAATGATACATTCTGTGCCTAAATAAAACTAACAATAGCCTATTGCGAGAGCTGTCCACAGAGATTTTCATTATTGTAAGAATCCACAAGGTAGGGAAACCAACAACAAAATAAAAGTGGATCCGAAATAGCAGGAGAGGGTATGAGCTGGGTTCTAGCTTTAACTGTGTCGCTAAGTCATGATGCTAAACGCAAATATTCTCACTGACAAGAAACAAAATATGAAAACTATTCTTACATATGACTAGCTCTTCCACTAGACCCTGGACAAATCAACCTCTGTTTCCTAGGTTTCTGTCTTATTTTAGAAATTGAGGGAAAGGGCCAAAAAGGCTTGGGAAGTAAGGGAAGTAAGTGTTCATTTCTAAATGAGCACTAAAACCTGATGCTGACACCACAGTTCTCTAATCTGATAAAAAAATATTTAAGCAAACGTAGAAACAATGAGAAAATCAAAACAAAGCCAGTGAGCAAATGATAAATGGAGCAGGTTTCACATAAACTGTGGAATAACAAATGTATGAAGTATCTATTATTTTGGCCCAGGACTATACTATCTACCAAAGAGAATATAAAAGCATGCTTGCTAAATTTACTTACTCTCAATTAATCCCCACAAAAACCCTATGGGGTGGATACTTAGGAAAGAGCAGACAGGTGGGCAGGAGCGGAGCGGGAACAACAGGCCAGGTATGGGAGGTCGCCAGGGCGGAAAGTCTCAGGTGCCTGGCAACGGGACTGTCGGCTGGTACCTTACTCCTAGGGTGAATTTTCCTCCCCAGCACGTTACGAATCATGCTGTTTAGACCCCTTTGACCTTTTATATGGCTAGGCATGCAATTTAAACCCCCTTAGAAGAGGAACAAAGGGGGCCAGAGAATAACTTCATACAATTCTCAGGCAAGCCCTTGCAGGACCGCTCCCTTAAGCATTAAGCCCTCAGGACAATGAGGTTCTGACCCTCATCAAATAATCTTAGGAACAAAGCCTTGGGTCTGCTGACCCCAGAGACAGAGTTTTGGTCAAACTAGAGATGACATCTGGGCCTCAGTTTTGTTTCAGTTCCAGGCCCAGAGAAGCGGCAAAACCAGACAAAGCAACACCACGACTAAGGTCAGGACCAGACACAACGACTACGACCCCTACCCAACTACTGACAAATCCACAGAGACCACAACCCTGAAAGGACACACCTGGAAAGCTCATGAATATTCCATTGAGATCCTCTGCTGACACCTCCCCTAAAATCCCCACCTTTAGAAAACAACTAAAAACCTTTAAGACAAAGGACCCAGGGCTTTCTCTCTCGCCTTAGAGCATGCCTACACCTTCTCTCTCAGGCACACACCTTTACTTTCTCTCTCCTAAGCCCCAAGGGCCCCTCTTTTGCCTCTGTAACCTGTTTCCTGAATCTAAGCAGCACAGCTGGTTCACTAGTTCTGCCTCTGTGACTTGCTCTAAATAAACTTTCTTCTGCATCAGAGTTCTTGGCTCTGAATTCTTTCTTAGCCGAACTCAAGAACTGAGGTCTAACATTCACCATTAACACTTAAGAGATGAGAGAGCTTAGTTTTAAAAACATTTAACCATCCACTAGAATGCTTTGGCTGCAGGTAATAGAATCCCCTATTTAAACTTGATCAACAAGGAAGTGCATTCTTGTCTGCAACTGAGAGCATAGTGGCAGGCTGTCTCCAGGTGTCATACAAGGACCTGAATTCTCTCTGTCATCGCGGTCAGTTTCATCCTGTATCTCTGCCACCTGATGTTCATACAAGATGGGTCACAGTGACAACCTGAGCTACATGTTTTCTTGTTTCTGTCTGGCATGAGAGAGAACCCCATCCTCTGGAGTATGAACTCTCCTTCAAGCTTTTGGGGACATCTTAGGCAATATGACAACTTTTAAATCAATAATTGTTGCTAAGCAATGTCATGTGTTGGGATGCTAACATCAATAAGAACCATTCCTAGAGCTGGAAGTGGGACCCCTTTCCTCTAAATCATGAATGTAAGAGGTACATATGTGAACAAAAACAGGGTGCATATAAGAGGAAAGAAGGAAGAATAGACTGGTTAGTCAATCTGTGTGTCCAATGCCTTTTCCCAAAATCAAATGTTTGGCCAGTGAGAAAGCCAGCCTTGAGCTGGTTAAATAACTCATAGAATCGTGGACCAATTTCTGCAGCTTAGAAAACCACATCACCAGGCAATTCTTCTTGTTACAGTTCAACAAATCAGTTTTAACAACTACACCCCCAGAGACACGGGATAACCATATTTACCCAGTAAAAAAGTCAGGTCACTTGGTCTAAAGAACAGCAAACTTATCTAGAGACAACTGAACACAAACATTTGAAATTCAGAAAGTCATAGAATATCCAAGGCATTTGAATGCCATGTCAGGAGAATCCATTTGCTTTGAATGAGAGTCAACCCTGCACGATAATAAATATTCATGAGCCATTTAGCCTATCTTATTATTATTATTGATATTTGTTCGTGGTAACGCAACCCTGTTGTATTTTTAAAATTGCAAAAGGCATAGAAAGCCTTTGGGTAATTCTAATATTTTTAATGAATAGACATAAACCAAACACATTGCCTGATAAGCCTGCTCCAATTTCTTCTGGCTGCTACCGGTAATGGCCTGTAAACAATGCCTCCACAGAGTCTGGTGTCTTTCAAATATTTAACACTGAGACAGAGATAAGCGGGCTAGGTGCTGGCCTCCTTTTAGCTGAGATGAAGATCCCAAAATATTCCTTCCCTGTCTGGGGTTATACCAGTGCCACAGAAATATAATTCTCTCACAAAAGATACGGGGTAAAGATGGACAAGTGGCAGCCCACCACAGCAAGTATGCTTGAAGGACTGGTTCCAGTGTCCCATGCAGAGGTAAATAAACCAGGTAATTCAGGTTTTGGACCATCTCCCAATCTCTTCTTCTGCTTGGGGTCATGACCGTATACCTGGTCCTCCAAGTTTGGCCAGTGACCCCATTAGGAAATCCTCTCCATTCCTGGGTAAACAGAATTCCCTCTCATTTTCTTCCTCTGCGTAGATGCTCTTTAAGTTTTGGGTGACTGAAGGTTCTTAATATAGGCTTTTTTAAATTGAATTGAAATGCTAAAATGAGACACTCAAATTGGGAGTGATCAGGCTTATAGCAGCCCTTTGTGTTTCTCCAATATCCCCCTTCCTTTTTATTCCTCCTGCTCCATTCTTGACAAGATCTTATCACCGTCCTGTGAGTGGTCATGGACTCTTGCAACTAGCCACCCCAAATTCAACTGCAAAATTAATTTTATAAACATCTCTTTGCTCATTTCTACCCCATTCAAAAACCTTCACCACATTCCCATGGCTCATGGAAGACATTCCCAACAGAGGTTAGCAAATATTCTCCATTAAAGGTCAGCTAACAAATATTCTTGGCTTTAGGGGCCAAGTGATGTTTGCTGCCACTATTCGACTCTGTTCATATAAAACTTTACTCATGAATGCTGAAATTGATATTTTATACAATGCTCATAATCTTGTGATTCCCCATTTAGTGGGGCACATGGGCCATGCTAAAACAGGCAACAGACCAGACTTGACCTGGGGGTTGTAATTTTCTGATTTCTTGGTCTAAAGCCATTGAGTCTAACAGGCAAATCAATTCCCACTCACAGTCCAGCCATCTCTTCAGCATTAGCTTTTGCCTCCTCCCAGTTCGCCACCAACATATCACCAGTCTCGCTAAATTAAGCAACATTTTGTTCTCAAGATGTGCCATATGCCCCTCTGTCTTAGCTCCTTACAATGTCATTCCTTCCATCCAGCCTCCAAGACTCATTTAAAGTATCAATTCTCTCATGAAACTTTTCCTAATGATCTTAGCTTGAAATAACCTTTTTATCCTTTTTAATAGCAATTTCTGCCTAGTTCTGTGTAAGCAATTTGCATACATTACTCCTTTTAGCCCTTAGACAATGAGATAGGTGCTATTGGAACACTTGACAAATAGGAAAGTGAGATTCAGTATGATTGTTTATCCGAAGTCATCATAGTAAATGGACAAGGTAGAACTGAAACACAGATATTGGGGGTCCCAAAGTGCATGCACTGCTTTTAAGCTCTAAGTATACCACGCACACTAGCATCTGCACTTCTTTTATGATGCTAATTTCATTTCTACTATTAGAGCTATTAGTGTGAATTTCATCTCCTTTTCTAAAGGCTAAAATTCTCAAATCACAGTCCATGTCTTATTCATATTTGTATCCTCAGAGGGATTCTCATAGAATAGGTGTTTAATACGTTTTTGTTGAGAGAATGAACACCATTCAACACATACTTGTAGCAATGAATTGCTATTATTAACTTTTGGATTTGATTTCCTGTAATCACTACCGCTGATGACAGAGAATGAACCTGATTTTTTTTATCTTTTTTTTTCCCCCCCAGAAAGAAACACTCACAGATCAACAGAAAATCAAAGCTGGTTACTATCAGTATGTGTGGAAAGATGTTGTCTGTGCTCAGGTGAAAACTAGACAGGTACAAATACAAAATGCACTGGGTCATTTGTTTTGGATGTTAGCACTTTCTTTCAGACAACAAAACAGCCTGGGATTGTTGGGATGTTCCCGAACCCCATTCGCCTGTGAGCCCCTAGGTGTGCATGACATTCGATGGGCTTCCCGGAACCTTGGGCAACAACCACAGGCCCAGAACCTTCTCCTTGCCTTGTCTGTGACAGGACCATCTCTCTCTACTGGAGCCTTGGGTCATTTAAATGGAGCTTTTGTCTGGCCGTGGTTTTGGCAACAGGGACAGGGCAATCAACAACTGCTATCCCGCTTCCAATTCAACTTGCCAGATATAAAAAGTGACTGATTTTCATGTCTTCTGAGTTAAGTTTGATAAACTGTTTCCTCTTTTGGATAGAATGCCGGGTAGGTGATTTAGAACCTAATGCCCTGAGGGGCAGCATGGTTCAGCGCCGGCGTGTCGGGTTTAAAAGAACCACCATTCCCATTTGTCGCTTCCCGCGTTTTACATGACGTATCCGACTTCTGTTTTCATTGCTTATAAAATGAAGAAAAATAAGATCCTCCTCACTGAATTTTAAATGAGGGAGTCAGCATGGATATATCCCTACTCCAGCACCTTTCTTACAGTAGGTACTTACTCAGTTACTTCCACCACTGTTATTTCCCTCTTCTTTCCATCTTATATTATTTTTGGAAATTAGAGCCAACACAGGTTCATAAGTTAGTTGTGTGACAACAGGGTTTTGTTGTTTTGTTTTGCTTAGCAGCTGTCTCAGGAACATAACTGAAACTTGACCATAGTGGGTTGGCCAAAAAGTCCATTTCATTTTTTCTGTAAAATAAAAGACGCATTTTTCATTTTCACCAATAAGTTGATTGATTTGGATATTTTGAGTATGTCGGCTATCTCCTACGTGGTTTACTGTTGATCATTCTTAATTCATGTCTCGATTTGATCGCTATCAACTTCAACTGGTCAACCCAACTGTGGAGCATCATCCAGTGAGAAATCTCCAGCATGAAACTTGGCAAACCACTTTTGACAGGTTTGATCAGTCACAGCGCCTTCTCCATACACTGCACAAATCTTTTCTTTTTTGCATTTCAGTGGTGGTTTTATCTTTCTTGAAATAATAAAGCATAATGCAGAAAATGCTGCCTATTTTCTTCCATCTTCAATATTAAAATGGCTCCTCAAAGATTTACCAATTTTGATGTTTTTTTTTAAATGCTGATATGTCATATCATGCTGATATGACATCAGTCACAGTATGATCTAACAAAATTGTTTTGAATGAAGTTAAAGACAATGAAGCACAACTAGAGCCATTTTATGGAAAAAAATCCAAACTTTTTGGTCCACCCAATATTTAATCATGAATTTTTTCACAAGTAGAAAAAATACTATTTCATATAAGTAGTGAGCCTAAAAGTTATGACCCAAGATTTAAAACAGAACTTTTTTCTGGTCATTTATTTACTTCATTATTTTTTAATTTAAATTATATTTTAAAATTACAGTTGACATTCAATATTAGTTTGCATTAGTTTGGGGTGTAGAGCATAGCGGTTAGACAATCACATCCTTTACCAAGTGTTCCCTGCTAGGAAATGGATGTCTTGAAAGCTGGGAATCACTCATTCTAGAGAGACAATGAAAGTCCAACTTACAAACCCAAGTGAGAACAATGGCGATTCAAGGGGAGCGACCACCACCACTGCATGCGTGGCCACCCGATGGCTCAATGACCCTGATGCCACTGCCGAAAAGCAACCAGTGGTTTTCAGCTAACCACACTCTAGTAATGAGTGTGGAAATCTATTCTCCAGAAAGATTTTCTTCTGCCCCTATCTCCTCTCTCCTTCCCCCTTCAGGATAAATCATCTAGGCCCTGTGGTTCCCTTATTCCTCTTCACCTTTCACCTCTAGTCTTAGCTAGGTTCATATCATCCCAGGTCATTTTTTAAATTCCCAAACATGATTCCCCTTAGCTAATTTTATTGTCATATCTCTTCTTCATAGTTGTTTCAATTATTTTTAAAACCTCTATCTCTTCTCCCACTATGTTACTTTTTCCATTCTCATGTGCTTTTATTTAACAAATACATACAGAGGGTCTCTGACTGCCAGGTGTGGTCACTGGCTCTGGCACCCAGCATTAAGCAATTTACATAAACAGTTTTGCCCTCATGGGACCTGACTTTGTACCACTTCACCATCCTGCTGAATGTCCTTTGAATGTGATTCAGGGTATCAGGTCCCTCCTTCTGTCTGGGGCCTATAACTGGGTTGACAAAAAAGCCGCCTTTATATTTGAGAAGTAATGTGCTCCCACACAGCCCTTAAATTCCCACACAGGAGCATTTATTCTGGACTACAGTGGCTGCCTGCTTACCTCTCTCTCAACAAAAGGGAAACTTAAGAGCAAAGACTCGATCCCGTCGCAGTTATAACCCCAAGCCTCACAATCACTGGCTCACATATAAAACACCCTCACATGTAGCTGATGCTAGCTGAACATTTCTAGATGATAAACATGAGACACAGAAAGGTTAAGCAACTTGCCCATGATCACAAAGCTAGAAAATAGTAGAGCTAGGCTATGATGCAAAGCAAGCAGTCTATCTAAACAGCCTGTTCTCGTGGCTCTACCATAGGACACCCCCCTGAAACTGTTATTTGCTTCTCTTGTCCACCTTCTCCACTGGACTCTGAACTTCCTTGGGCCAACAGCTATTCTGTGTTCATTAATGCATCTCTCATATCTTCCCTAGTGTCTGGCAAAAATGAGAGCTCAATTGTTGAACAGATGGAAGTTTGCAAAAGTTTGGGTCGGATTTTGCTCTTGTGGGATTAATCTAGCTGAGGCCATAACTGATGGCAAGTAAAGAAAGACGGAGTTTCATAGCCTTTGGTCAGCATCACAGCAGATGGGACACACTGAGTATGTCATTTTGATGGAACAGAATGATCCTCATTCTCTGTGTGTGTAAACACACACACACATGCACAGGGCTTTTCTGGGTCCCTGAGATCAAGGGTGCAAGCTTCATCCTATTACAAGCCAGTTTTCTTCATGGTCATTAGTTCAAGTAGGGGAGCTGACCTGGTCCAAACTAAGCCCCCAGAAAGTATTTATATGGCAAAGGGCACACGTTCAATGAATGTGGACAAGGAGTCCCTAGAGCAGTAAAGTCATTTTTATTTTTAGAGGCTAGAACTATGGATTTTTGGCTGATCCCATCACTCTACATTAAGCAACAGGGTCGATGTGGCAAAATGGGAAAAGCTTAATTCTCGGCACATGGCCTAACCCTGATAACTGGCTCACACGCTCATTGCCACGTGAGTTTGCAGAAGGTTTCGAAACTCTTCTCTCCTTTGGTTTCCTTGTTTGTAAAGCCCTTCGTGTTTCCTCTGGTTACTATAAGAATTCTATGAAATAAGAAGTATGACACTGACATTCGGACAAGCCTGCTTCATAGGATACAATCAGAATGCAATTTTATTTTTGTTTTCCACTAACCCATTAGACTTATCACAGAGGGTTGGTTGTTCTATCACTGTGTGAAAACTTGATTGGCCTCAAGGCATTTCTTCCCATTTAAGACAAAAATACAGTGTCAGTGCAATCACTCAGGGTGTCTAGTCTGTGTATAATCAGAGCTTCGAGCTTCACCCCAAAGCGAAACCTCTATCGCCACATCCAGGGCCTTGTGTCAGGAGGGGCCCAAGGCCGGCAAGGTCTGATGATTTCCCGGGAGGCCTCACGAGCCTCACACACAGCTCTGCTCTGGTTCTCATTCACTGTGCCGAACGGATGCGAAGCAAATCGGCCAAGGAAAAAGGCGCAGGGAGCAAGGTCTGGGGGAATCAGTCGCCTGCTTCCATGGGTCTCTCCCAACAGAGCCAAACAGGACGCGCTGAATTCATTCCGTCAGCGAGAGTTGGGGTCACACGTGTGAAAGCCTGCCAACCAAGGAAGCTCGCTGGAGACAGAGTACCAGGGGTTTTCCTGAAGGCTTATCGCATAGGCACTCGCTAAAATTCCATGCTCCCAGAAGGCAGCCAGGAGTTCAGCATATGCAAAACGCATTGTTCGCATAAACGGTTTAAGCCTGGTGAGCTGCTCGGATCAATTGGAGGGATGAGACCCCCTCCCAAAATCACAGTTCTCAGACACCTATCAAGGGCCAGCCTTCCAACCGGTCCTCTCTAAGAACAGGCGGGCAGGCTTGCTGGTTCCCTCTGAAGGCTAGTCGCCTGCGCTGGAAAAGCAGTGTGCCTAGTGTACCCTCAGATTTCTTTCTCCCTTACGTCCTCTCCAACTATCCGGCTAATCTTGAGTGTGGCGGGATGGAGGACAGGGAGGAGAGGCGAGGGGAAGAGGGCATTTACTTAGTTGGTGCCATTTCAGCTTGGCGCCGCACGTCTGGGCCTGCCTGGTGTTCCAAGGTTGGCACCGTGTCTTACTGGCGTCTCTATGGGTTCTTCAGGTTTTTCCCTGAACGTTTAGCAAGACTTCCTGTGAGGTGCTGACCCATTTTTCCTTGGCTGGAGGCCTCCAGCCCCCGGTTCTTCCACAAGGGCTGCCCATGGACTCCCTCTGGAGCCCAGTCGTGCCTCTGAGCAGCCCTCCTGGGCGAATTTAAGAGAGCTACCCGTGGCCTCCCTCTGGCTCCAGGAAACACCTGCCTGTTTGTACACCTGAGAAGCTCTGTAGGTGCAGCTGGCCTGAGCGGTCACCTCCCCTTGGCTGCAGTTGCCTGGTCAGCCACCCGGCCTGCGAGTCAGATACCAGCCGTGCTGTTAGTGTAGCTGCAGAAGCTAAGCCGCAAGCCTTCTGAGTGGTGCTGCCGAAGCCCCTCTTCTCATTTAAGGTAAAGACCAGATCACCCATTTTCCTCACCTGGGTGACTGGGGCAGTGAGCAGGGCAGCAGAGGGGGAGGGACTCACAACAAACAGCAGCCCTCTCTGGAAGTTACTTTCATAACCACTCCATGGATTTCTATCTCAGAACTCACTTTGACATCTAAAATCCAGGCATAGATCCAGGTTCTAAGGGGCCTGAAGTTTACATTATTTGGGGTAGGGGGCAATGTACCTTCTTTCAAGAACTAAATATAAATACAAAACTAGGTACTAAATGAATATTAATGTTGAATGAAGCAATAAAGCACAACAATATGAAAATTTTAGAAAGCTGGAAAATACTAGAAACATAAAACTCAGAAAAATAATATCATCAATTCACTACCTGACACTCCTCTATGATACCTTTTCCTATGTTGTTAGCTGTATTTTTCACTGTAGACTCTGATCCCTTCTGTATAAGACCACAAATTTGTAATATTTTTAATAGTATGAAAAGCAAGTCTTTTCTCTAGCATGATAGTTTGGAATTTACTTTTATTATTGATAGGTAAGGTCACTTTCTTTCAAAGTCACAATACGCTCGTCAAGTCCTATACATTTTTCGGGTTATTGTCAGAATTGGGAAAGTTTCTATCAAGTTTCCTTCAGGCATGAGTTGTAAGATTTGGAAGAAATTTCTGCAGACTGGCATCCAGTCCCATCATTTCCAACCTTTGTCTTTACTCCACCCCATGGGCTTCCACTCTGGGGCCTGTCATCCTGGTGCTGCGCCTTCGTGTCATGAGGCTGGGCGAGTTGGCATAAGCCACACAGAAGCCATGCCCACACAGAAACTGTCAGCAGTAACGTAAACTCTGACACACGTGGGACCTGGAGCTGCGTGATTATACTCCATCCCCTGCTAAGTGTATCCCATTGGTTCAGCAGTTCTCAATGGGAGAAGGTTCGATTTTCCCTTTCCGGGGGACTTTGTCACAACTGTGGTGGTGGCAGGGGGTTGCATGGGTTTGGAAGTTGCTACTGGTGTTTAGCGGGTAGAGGCCAGGGGTGCTGCAAACATCCTTCAATATACAGGACAGCCCCCACCACAGAGAATTACGCAGCTCAAAATATCAAGAGAACTGAGCCTGAGAAGCCTTACTAGCCAACACCTGCTGGCTGGGTCCCCAAAATCTGCCCCTTGTCATCACAGTGCCACTGGGCCCTGGGGGCAGTGTGACAAAGAGAAAACCCGAAGTGGGTGTAGGGTGGGATCCTAAAGCGTAGCTGCTAAAATATCTCACTTTCGCAAATTCTGCAAAAATGTGCAACTGTATAATCACATTGCCAGGCTCTCCCAGGGCCGTGGAAGAGGCCCTGGGAAGGAGGGGTCTGAAAGCTTCGGCTTCGTCAGCTTCGTCAGCTTCGTCAGCTTCAGCATGAATCTTGTCGTCCCACCTCGGCTGAATCGGGCAGCCTGCAGGGTCCCAGGTTAGCATCCTCTTATGTGTCGAACAGGAACAGGTATCTTTTAAGTGTTTACAACAGCCTAGCACATTATCTCAATTTTGTAACGTGTAAGGAGGAGGGAGGGGCACAAACTGGTCACGGCAGGCCGGGACGATTCTCCCATTCAGTGTGAAGGGAGTGCCGGCCCTTAAGAATGATATTTTACACGTCGCCCAGATCAGGCTTCAGGCTGTGATTGAAAACTCCAGCAGCACGAGGCTCCAGGTCCCGCCGGGCAGCCAGGGAGCTTGCTTTGAATAGCAGTCGCTTTGACAGCAACCCACGCTCCCTGCCCAGCCCTCTAAGGACTGAGGTCTGCAGGCCTGCCCTATGACACCGGTTCACTACAAAGGGCTGTGCAAATATTCAACAGGCTATTGATGTTTACCCTTTAAATTTCTAGCCTCTTCTGAACACTGGACAAACATTCCCTTATTTATCATGGATTTCTCCTTTCTCGGAGAGTCACAAGGTCCACACTTCAACAGAAGCCACGTGACCTCTGCAATTTGTCACATGCTGGACTTCCTATGAAAGTGCATCGGGTGGAGCAAAAAAAAATAACTGTCCTCCCTAGGGAAGGAAGCTGGGCTGACCAACCAAACTGTGGCAGGCCTTGGGGGTATTCTGTGGGCTTGCCCTCAAAACCATTTCTAGAAGAGGCGAGGGCACGGAAAGCTGAGTTGCTTTCAAAGCCCAAAAGGTCAATTACACGACGCAAGAATTAATAAGCAAAAGAAAAAAAAAAGGCAAGGAGTAATAATGGCAATGCAAAAATTGTAATGTCTAAATTAACATCAGGATGCATTTCTCATCTGTTACAGGAAGATGGCACCCACTGACACTGAGCAAAAAACGTGAGTGGGCTCCTTTCAAAGCCAGGCCTCCTGGTCACAGCCACAAATGGTTAGTAATTCACCACCAGGCATTAGGTAGTTAGATGTCAAGCAACAAAAGAGTAAAAGAGTTGAATATCTTCTGTCCCTGAATCCTGAATTCCATGCTGTTAAGTCTTATTCTTAAAGACAGGATTCATTATTTTAGTTGGGTAAAGATCAAATCCACCTTTCTTATTTTTCACTGAAACCCAGAGTTACGTGGAGACTTCCTATGACGGTTGATTTTATGTGTTAACTTCGTTGGGCCATAATGCCCAGATAACATGGTGGTTATCATTGCAGATGTTTCTGTGAGAGTGTTTTCAGATGAGATTAACATTCAAATCTGTGAATTTGGAGAGAAAGCAGAATGCCCTTCAATCATCCAGGTGGGCCGCATTCGATCAGCTGAAGGTCTGATCAAACAAAAGGCTGACCACCCCCAAGCAAGAGGGAACTCTACAGCACATGGCTTTTGGATTTAAATTGCATCAGCTCATCCCTCATTTTCAGCCTGCTGTCCTATCTTGCAGATATATATATTTTTTATTTTACTGATTGATTTGTGAGAGAGCAGAATGGGGATGGGGGGAGGAGCATCAATTTATTGTTCCGCCCATTTATATATTTACTGACTGGTTCTTGTATGTACCCTGACTGGAGATCAGACCCACAAGCTTCATGTATCTGAACAATGTTCTAATCAACTCAGCTACCCAGCCAGGGTCTACCTTGCAGATTTTAAACTTCACAGTTCTCCATGATCATGTGAGTCGATGCCTCAAAATAAAACTCTTTGTATCGATTACATACATCCTATTGGTTCTGTTTCTCTGGAGGACTCGGACTGATACACTGACCGAGGAGAAGGTTTCAGACTAGGATTCAAGCCCAGGGCCTTCCTATCCAGTATCCTTTCAACATCAAAGGGCCTGACTACAAAGGCCGCGAAAGACCATCGTTAAGTAGGCAAATAGTCACGCTCTTTGAGGAGATACCACTCCTGTGTATTGTTCAGCTCCAACAGTATAATGAATTTTCAGCTCTCTCTCTCTGAGGACAGTAAGAGTGACAAGCAGACGCAGGCCAGAATCAAAAGACAGGAGCAGACACAACGTCCAGGAAATCAGAGAACTGAGGCAGGAGGTGCTCCACCAAGAGGACAGAAGACACCAAGACCCTACAGATGGCTGGAGTGAACAGCAGATGGGAACACTAAGACGGAACACTAAGACGTAAACTGACAAGAGAGACCCAAGAGGAGTCTCAAACCCTAGGGCAACAGGGAGGGTTGTTAAAGTACAGAATCAGGAACTGAAACCAACCCACTGAGGGCATGTGCAAACGACTATGGGAGGAAGAGTCCGTGATTCAACCCTCAAATACTTGCCGCGCGCCTGCTGTGTGTCAGGCCCTGTTCTAAGCACTGAGGATGGAACGGTGAGCAGAGGCAGCGTGATCCACACCCTCAAGGAATGTGGGGCCTTCCCTTAGCAATTACCTGGAATAGCGACTCCATGCAGGGTGAAGGGGAGGGCGTGCCTTGCCAGGGGCTTGCTTTATGTCTCCAAGGAAACAGGCGAGAGATGTGTGCTTGCGTTGTTTTTACAATGCACGTTACAAATGATTCTGTACCTTTCTACTGGGGAACAATTTTTAAAATCTATTGTTTTCATAACATAAACTACAGAAAGTAAAGCCTGGGGAGTTCTTTATGGAGAAAGGACAGTGTGAGAAGAATTTGCCAAGGACAGCAGTGAGCATTTGTAGCTTGCTGTTATAAACTGGCAGGGTTGGGGTGGAAAAGTTTGTTGATGTGCATTCAAGGACCAGAGTGGGGCAGATACATGTAGATTTACAGGCACACATCACTGACACACCCGCCAACTCCGGCCTCCCACTCCGTGTGCCCACACATGCTTCCACGCTCACGTACATACACATGCTGTCTGAACAGGGTGCTTCCCCATGGCTTCTTTCGGCGAGCCATGCTCTCCATGTGGCAGGCCCAGCACGAGGTGCTGGGCGAGTAGCCCTTGCCCTCAGGGAGCTTACTGTCCACCAGAAGAGAAGAGCAGTGAGCTAAGGCTTGCACCGAAGAAGACACTTCAAACTGATACCCGGTTAGAAAGGAATGCTACGCAGTGCCGTGAGAGCTCAAAACGGGGAGACAGCCCAGCCCTGGGTACCAGGAGGAAGGTGCAATCCAACGAGTTGACTATTTTAGGTAAGAGAAACATTCTTCTTTCAGAGCCATGGAGATACCATTCTTTTCCTTCCCATATTCCATCTGTAAACCAGCATGAAGGCAGCCAGGAGAGGATGGAGGCCATTTGCCTCTGTGTCAGAGTGATTGACAGGAGTGCCATCACCTTCTGAAAATGTTACCTGAATATCATTCACACGGTAAGTGTGGCCTTCCCACCATCCTTTAAGATTTCCATAAATCCTGCCTCTAAGAAAAAGTGCCACTACCACTCACAACACAGAAGTTATCCGCAGCCTTCTGACTTTCACCAGGTGGCATGCAGTCATTACTAATTCAATCAAATAGCTCAGCTTCTATAATTCATTGGCCCCAGCAGTTGGCAAAACAAAACAAAAACTAAAAACATGCATCTTGGGCTTTATCCATGACCCCAAAGCCAATTTTTTTACTTTTTTTCTGATGCCCCTTTATGAGATTTCCTTAGGGAACCAATATGGTTGTTAATTTCTACCCTCCTCCTTTTTGGATAAATAAGAAGACAATTAGGTTCATTCTGCATCCCAGAAGCATTTAGTTATCAATAAGTATTTTTGACGGCAAGACTCTTGACTTGTTGACAGGCTAGCAGGGAGGCAGGGATGCAAATAAATCAAAATTACCAGGCAAGTGTGAGAACAGAGGCAGAGGCTAAACGCCTGAGAGAGGAGAGGATGAGGGATTGATTCGCAGGGAAGATGGCAGTTCAGCAGCAGTGAGAGATGGATAGAAGTTTCCCAGCCAGGTGGGGGAGAGGAGGGTGGGAAGGGAAGGAGAGGCTGAGCACCGTTCAAAGACACAGAGGTGAGAAACAGCCCATCCCTTTCACTCTAAGCAGAAGCTCTTCAATTCCGTGTTCTGCAGGCACCAGGCATGAGGGGGCAGGCTGGGCAAACAATGAGGGTGGCACTGGAGACCTTGTAGTTTTCAAAGCCAAGGGAAGAAGTCTGGGTTTTTCTTCATGCAAAAGCAATCTCTAAAGAATTTTAAGCAGACATGACGTTGTAATCGGCTTTGTGTAATCACCCTAGTAACTGTGCGGTGGGTGTACGGGAATGGAGGGACCCAAAGCAGCGAGATCTGCCAGGAGGTCACGGCAACATGGGTGCAGGCTAAGAAAGGCTGTACACCTGATTTTATTCCTCCCAGAGCCTGTTCCTCCGCCCAGCCTCAGCTCCAGGAGCCTGCTTTTACCCTGACATAGTTGTGCTTGCTTCAAACTCCTTTCCTGGAAGCCAGCACCAAGCATATATTCAGCCCTTCCTGTCTCAGGAATAATTGGAAGCTCTCATACCTTCTGCCTTCCTGTCCTGAAGTAGAGTCATCTTTAGCCTCTCAAACTAGCTTTGCCCTCTTGGCAGAGGTAAAATATAGATGAAATATGGTGGCTAGAGATTCTCAGACCTCGTCTCTTGTAAGTTTTTCCCAGATAAGCAACTGCGTTCTTCCTCCTTTGGAAAGTCAACAAACTCTCAGAAGAGAAATTTGGTTGGCTGGGCTTATGATACATTCCCAAACCCCACCCCATCCACCGAGGGACTGTCGCCAGAAGCCATTGCTGTAACTGCATATTTGTAGTTGGGGGAGGCCCCAGAAAAAATGACTCAGGGGGCAGATGCCTTCTCGTTCAACTGGCTTCACTGGTGTAGCAAATACAAGTAACTATGGAACTTGATTCTCTTGCAAATATTTTTGTTAAGTTTTGTCACTGAAAGAACGGCAATGCTTTCTTTGCCTGAACATCATCTATCAGACACTTCTCTTTACTGCTTGTATTGATTTCTATTTCATATACACAAAGACATTACCCCAAATGAAATCTGAAACCGAAAGGAAACAGTTACTTTAAGGGATATTCTTCTTATTCCCCCAGGGCCCTGGCCTTCGTTCATTGCTTGTGGTGAGCAACTGAGCTTTGCTAACACCAGCACTAGACCTGCGGATACTGAGGGGGATGAGACAAGAGGAGCTCATTCAGGAGAGGAGGGGACGCATGGACTAGGGGTGGGAACTAACCCAAGGGAACTAATCTATAGTCATCGGTCAGCTTCCTCTCTGGGGAAAATGCAAGCAAAGCGCCAGGCACCATTTTCCAGTTTGCAGTGAGACACGAACAGCAAGTGAAGGGGCCAGGGACCAGGAATTATAGACAGTTGGGAGGCAGAGGAATGCTGTCATAGAAACGACGGAAGAGTAATTTACTGCTACTCTGCCAGGGGACGCTGTGGAAAGCTTTGCAGTATTGACATGAGATAGCATTCTTCGAGGGTGAGTGTGGGCTTCCTGGGTAATGAGGAGGACGGGTGTAAATGTCAAAGGGCACTGCCTTTGCGAAGATATGGCACGTGGAGGCATAGGACGCTGAGAGTTTGAGTGTAGAGTTTGACTCCTGGGCACCAAGGGGTTATGCATGCATGGGGGCACGACCATTCTCTCTCTCTTGTGGACAAGTAAAAACCCTCACCTTGCGTCTCTTTTATGTCACCTCTGCCTTTTCATGTGTGTCTTCTCTCTTCTAGTTTTGCTCTAAAATATGCTGCAACTTACGCATCAGTTCATGGCTTCAAAAGACCACCCAATCCCCAGGCCTACGTCCCTCACTCCACTCAACCTTTTTCTTCAAGTTTCAAAACTCTCTGGGGGAAGACAAACAAAAACTCTGTTTCATTCTGCAAATTCTCGATAAAGCAATCCAACCGTTCGTTGGTTACCCTGTGGTTTGAGGCCCTTAGACTGAGGTGCCCTCTTTATCTGTTAAGTGGAGCCCCTGAAAAAAATGCCTGTCCCAGCGCCCTTTCAGGTAGAAGAGTCACAACCCGGTGGATGAGGGTTTTCAAAATGTATGCTTGGTAAGCGGTAAGAAGGGTGGGGAAGCACAGAGCAGTGCCTCACTGTTCCGCCACGGAATGAAGAGCAATCAATCAAACCACAACCAGGACCAACGCCAGCCTCTGCCAGGCAGCAGCGGGACCAGCTCTCCGGCCAAGCTGCGGTGCTGCTATGGACAGTCAAGGAAAACGCAAGAGCATGAAACGGGATATTCCAGGTCCCACCCAAGCTGGAGGTGTACATGCCGCGGAATTCAGCCGGGTTACCCATGGTAATGTGTCCCGGGGGTAATGGTGTTGGCCGGTGTCTTTCTCGTCTGGAGCTACATTAAGTGAGCTGGTAGCACGGGGGTCAATTATTGCTCCACAGTGTATCTCAGGCTCGGGTGGAAATTCATTACCACAGCCTACGAGCCATCGTTGACCATCCCAACGCATGATGGTGCTTTTCCAAATGTCCATGGCCGGGCTCAACTCCGATCTCACGACACATGAGAGCGTCCTCCCTTTCCGTGATACGTGAGCTGACGTTTTATGGGGAAACGGCCAAGAGGGTCAGTTTTCTTTTTTAAAATGTGTAGAGGCAGAAACGGAAATTTTATGTGAGGAAAACAAAGTGGCCTGAAGAATATGTTCTTCTGGGAACCAGAAAGCCCCGAGGAATCGTCTCCCCGGAAGCAGCAAAGCCCCAGCTCCTGTCTGTCTCCTGTTTCGCAGCACAGTCCCAGCCGGCAGGTGGGAGAAGGGAAAAGTCAGAAAACAACGCCCTCGGCTCTGGAGCCCACAGAAGGTTCCTCTCACCGTTTTCGGAAGCTGGATCTAAAGTAGGGCTTTACTTTGCTTCTGATTTATTTATTAATTTGGGCGCTGAAGGTTTGTTTATTTTTTTTAAGGCCGAGGTGAGAAGAGATGTGAAAAAGAAAAGAAAAGCCAGTCTCTCTTCGGTAGTTTTTCTGATGCAGGTCTGTCAGACTGGAGGCTGTTAGCGAACCGTTAACATTTAACGAGATTAAATGCAATCAATTTCTACCTGTGCGAGAGTTAGAATCACCTTTCTCTAGCCAACTGCTTTAATTTGGGGTTCATTTTTGAGTTATTTTGGCCGTATTTAGGCACGGCCAATTCTTAGATTAGAGAAGACAGGCCCAGGCCCTTCTACCTAAGGGTGGGGGGAAGTCGCAAGGAAGAGACCCGTCACCATCATTAAAATCATGACCGTCGTCATTGCGGCCTGTGCAAGCTTTGCATGTGCATCGTTGGATAAGAGACATACCCACTCTCTAAGGCAGGAGCGTGACGGCTCCCATTCTGCTGATGAGTAGACTGAGGCTCCTGGGTATAATGTAAATTACCTAAAGTCACTGAGATGTTAAGTAGAGAGGGTGGAGTAACGCCCAGGTCTTTCTGATTCCAAATTTTGGGTTCACGACTAGGACGTTCCCCATAATCTAAGGGTCTAAATCCTGGGACTGTCCAACTTCTGAAAAGAAAATCAACTCAGAGAGAGAGCACTGGACTAAAAGACTGATGTGTGTTGCAGTCCAGTTCATCAACATATAATTGTTTGGCCTTGGCAAGGTTACTTACCACCTCAGTCTCAGTTTCCCCACCTATACCATGAGGGGGGTGGACAGGTTTATCTCAGAGTTCTCTTCCAGTCCTGACATTCTGTGGGGCGGTCATTTTAGGGATTACCCACCCATACTAGGTCTCCTCCAAACAAAAGACTAAGTGGTCTCAGTTTCCCCATCTGTAAGTAAAAAGATTGAAAAGCTAGGGCTCTATTAAAAGAGGTAAAATATTCTGCATGATTAGGTTAATGACTAAACCTTGTGCTTAGGCTCCTCCCAAGTCCAGCGAAAACCGCTACTCCCACCCCCGCCCAACTATGAGCTGGCGGACTCAGCCCCCGAGGCCCTGCCCAGTCCCAAGGCCTTCGGCTGCAAAAGGACGGCAACACTGACTTTTATAATCACCTTCTCTTCTTCATGAAAAGGTCTGCTAAATGAAGACTTTATATAGCAATCTCTTTTAGAACATTTAATTTAATTTTCTTCTTTAGAAATACATTTACCATACCAAGCAAGGCCCACCTTTATCTCCACCCAGAGTTATGAACAGTCACAGTCTAAAGGAAGCAGAAACATTTTATGCTTAAGAGGGAAAAGATACAAGTTTACGGACTGAAAACAGTCATTGCCAGCATATTCACCGAGGCATTGAACGCTGAGCTAGGTCCCGGGAATAAATGTAAGAAGACGGCATGGCCACTTGCCACACAGAATCGTTTAAGTCCAGTGTGTTGGTGGGTAACTTCTAAAGTAATAGTTCAAAAAAAGAGTAAGTGCTATGATAGGGGAAGTACAGGTTTTACGGGTACTCTGAGTGTGGGCATGTCATGAGAGACTTCCTGGAAGAAGTGATATTTGCAGTAAGACCTGAGGATTCAGAAGGAAACTGGTAAAAGAGGTGAGTGAGTAAAAAGAGGAGAATGCTCCAGGGAAAGGAAAAAGCAGGTATAAAGACCCAGAGAAGACAGAGAGCGTGGCATAGTGAAGCAGCCCACAGCAACATAAAACAGAAGATCCAAAAGATGAGATTGTTCAGGTAGGTCGGGGCCATCTCAAGAAAGGTAATAAGTCTTCTTGGAGATCGCAGCCTGAGTAGGCTTGGGCTAGTCCCTTAACTTCTCTGATGCATGGATTCCTAATCTGAAACATCAGGGATTTGGAATAGACAATATCTAAGGTCCCTTCCAACTATGAAATCTAATGCCTTAGCTAATGGCAGGAGAAAAGACCAGGCAATAACTTCATCTGACCTTCAGTGGAAGTACAGAGGGACCAGGTTAGGTTGTACTGATTTGTTTAGTCAATAATTATTCACTTAATACTTACTATGGGACAGCTACAAAATTAGGGATCTATGTTAGGTGTTGAAGAAGTGGTCCTTAAACAAATAATTACAAAAACAATTACATAGTCAAGTTTTATGAAGGTTTAGATCAAGGATATCTATCATAAACCTATAGAAAACACTATACTACATGATAAAAACATTAAGAATGTGTCAGGAATGAGTCAAAACCACGTTCTGTCACATTCATTAAACATTGTTATGAAGATTTTGGCCAGAATAATAAAAAGGAAAGAAAAAATAAAAAGTAGAAAGATCACAAATGAAAAAAACAAAACCACTACTTTTAGCAGACAGTAAGATAATCTAAGTAGAAAACCTCAGAATATTACAAACTTTTGGAATGAGTAAAAAAAATTACTAAACTGAAGAAAAACATGGATGTAAAAATAATTAATGATGATACTATACAATGGTTACATCAGAAATAGAAAGTTTATAATGTCTTTAAAATACAATTTCTAGCATGATATCTGCAAGATCTTTAAAAAAATATAAAACTCTTTAAGTACATTTAAAAAGATCTAAATAAATTGGTGACGACCATGTTTATGGGAGGAACCCAGCATTAAGGCAATGTCAGTCCTCCCAGGCCGATCTAGAAATTGAATGCAACTCTGTTCAAAGTCACAAAAAGCTATTCACGAACACAGTAAGCTGTTTCTAACACTTATTTGAAAAAGGAAAGTGTCAAGAATATATAAAACGAGTATGATTTATAAGATATGAAAATTTACAATTAATCTATAAAAGCAGAACAGGATGGCAGTTGCCTAGTTAATAGGTTATAAAAAGACCCATAGAACAAAATAAAGAGTTCAGTAACAGGTCCATAACCATTTTGATACTTGACTATGGTAAATAAGTGGGGAAACAATGGAATCATACATTGTGCTGGGTAAATAAGTTATCTATTAAAAATGAAATCATCTCTCTATTATCACACCTTACTTCAAAGAATTAAACGTGGGATAAGAACCTAAATGTGAAACACCAGACCAACATGTCACATACCTTAAACTAACGCAGTGTGATATGTCAATTATATCTCAATACAGATGAGGGAAAAAAACCAAACTCCTAAATGTGAAAACACCAGGTTGTGTTAGAAGAGTTGCTTTGGGAAAATTTCCCCAGATAGATTACAATTCAGACACTATCCTCAGAGCCTTTCTCAGGCCCAGGATTGTATATTTTTCATTTCTCTGTCCTCAGGAGCTAATACTATACCTGGCAGAAATAAGTTGTCCATAATAGTTTGTTGAATGAAATATGTGTTGAAAATGCAATGAGTCAATGAGCCAGTGAACGACTGAGTGAATGAATAAATGCTCCGCTGTGGAAATATTAGCCCGGACTACTTCTCTGGGCCGAAGGAAACTGGATGGAAACATGTGAAGTGCAGAGCACTGAGGTTTTCTGGTCTACGTGGAAGCAACCCCAGTGCACATCGACAGACAAGTGGATAAAAAAGCTGTGATACATATATAATGGAATATTACTCAGCCATAAAAAAAATGAAATCTGATCATTTGCAACAGTATGGATGGACCTAGAGGGTACTATACTAAGTGAAATGAGTCAGTCAGAGAAAGACAAAATACCATATGATTTCACTTACACATGGAATCTAAAGAACTAAATAAATAGACTAAATTGAAACAGACTCATAGAAGACAGAGACCAGACTGATGGTTGCTAGAGGGGAGGAGTTTGGGAGGCTGGGTAAAAATGATGAAGAGGTTAAGAAGTACAAATTGGCAGTTACAAAATAGCCCTAGGGATGTAAAGTACAACGTACGGAATATAGTAAAAAATATTGCAATAAATACGTACGATGCCAGGCAGGTACTGGAAATATCTGGGGGAGCACTTTGTAAAAGTATGATTATTTAACCACTATGTGGTACCACTGGAACTAATACAGAATAATGCTGAATGTAAACTGTCATGAAAAAATAAAATTAAGAAAAGAAGATTTCATGGTCTATGTGAAGCCCAAAGCCTGGCTAGGATGAAGGCCAGCCCCACCGTCTCAGGGGCAGGGCCCCTCGCTTTGGTCGGCCGGACTTCCCAACACAGAAGGTCCGAAAGCCAACCGACTTCTAGCCCTCTCTCTCCGGACAAACAGATGGGCAGACATGTGAGCTGCCTCTCTCTGTCTCACTTTTTTCAGAAATTATGTTCTTTTCCTGCCCCTCAACGCCCTGCCCCCAACCCCATGCTGACTGTTGGCTTCTGATCTAAACCTTCTCTTTGTCCAGGTCAGCATTTAGAGACTTGCGGCTGGGCAGGTCATCAGGAAAACTGCCCTCAAACACGGTGACAGTGGTGAGGGGGTCGGAAAGACACTGGATTCTTTACGCCCTCCTGCCCTTAGGCATGTAGTGAACATGGGAAGCTAGAAAACTTCCCACAGTAAAGAACTCTAACATTTGTTAAAAGTCTGCTTCTCCAATTTATTTGACCTGAGGATGATTTTCATTCTCGTATGGATCATAATCATAATAACTGTAATAACACATACTGGCTGCAATTTATGTGTGAGGCATGTGCCAAAAACTTTATGTGACTTACCCAGTAGCCCTCACAAGAACCTGAAGTCGTGGGTGTTCTAACTATCCCCTTTCATAGATGAGAGGCCAAGTAAGCGGCTCTGGGACAAAAAAAAAATGGCAATAGCCAAGACAGGATTTGAATTTGGGTGTGCTTGGTTCCAGAGTCTATTGTATAACACCAGATGAATCCTTTTTGGGCTGGAGAACATTTTCTAGAAAATACTGCCCTGGCCTCTCCTCGAATACTTCCCCCTTCTTCCCTATATCTTGTCCCCTGGTAATGCAACCTTCCCTAACCTTCCTTTGTGGTTGCCTTCAAGTCATCTTCCCTGGCTGTCCTGGTTCACTGTAAGCTCTCAACAAATGGTCCAGGAGTGGAGGTAGTTTATCTGACTCCACTTACACAGTTGAGAATCCTACCATGAGCAAAACCAGACAAACGTGTGTGTATATGTTGCCAGTTCAACACGTGTAAAGGTGTTGCTTTTAAAGAATAGTTTACAGTTCCTCATTGAAAAACCAGAAAGCCTCATGTGGAAGTTCCTAACTACTTTCATTGTCTTCTTCGATGTCCTGCATTCCAGAAGGGCCCCAGAAAAAACCGCTTAGTTAATGAATCCCCTCTCTCAGCGTAATTAAAAGTAAGACACAGCTCCTGCCTGAGCAGCTCTCAGTAGGATAGGTACACACACACACACACACACACTGAGGTCGTAGTGTGAGGGGGGCCCTCGAAAAAATCTCAACTCCCCTCCATTTCAGTTCACAAGAAGCAACGGAACATCAGATGAATCTGGGTTGACATGTAGCTCTGAAATGACAGGTGGTAATGAGCTTGCTAATTATTATCTAGCCATCTTGTGCTAGTCATCGTATCTGGCTCTCTGGAAAATACCTCCCATCTCACCTTGGGAGTCCCCAGTGGCCCTTCTCCAGATAGATTGTCAAGCCTGTAACCTGAAAAATCTCTCCAAACGACCTTCGGGTGTCTAGGCTCATAAAGGAATTAAGTGTGAAATATTAATGTCCCTCATTGAATGTGAACTTTTGACTGTGTCCAAGTCCTCACCGGCCTTCTCCACATGGCCCCACTTTCTCTGTTTTATTGTTATTGTTATTGATATTATTCAGCCAGAATTTAGGCTGCCCACTGAAAGCACTGTGACTTCCCTACCCCTCCCCCTGCCAAAGTCATTTATGTGCATCTTATGGCCCTGGAGATGATTAAAAGATGATTTCTATTTCCCTGTAGTCATTTGTCATTTTGCCTTGGATCATAAAAGTCCAGGGTAAGTTTCCAAGGAGATTTAATCAAGTCTCTCCAGAGATAATGGGGTAGAAAAAGGATGAGGTCGTTAGAGCAGAGCTCCCGCCATGCCCTGGGTGTGCAGAGCCCCTTCGCCTCTGCACCTTGGTCACCTCATCTGTCAGGGGTTAAGCTTAACAAGCCGATATTCAAAACACGCAGCAGGTGCTCCACACGTGGGAGTTCCTTTCCTCCTCACTTCTAAAGAGAGGTCCTGAATACGGTCATTGCAGAAGGGACCATGTCACAGGTATGGACATTCTAGCACCTGCAGAGGCACAGCCAACCAGATCAGGAAGGCCATGGGGAGGTCCCCGAGGGCTGATGACAGCAGAGCTTCCCAGCAGCTCTTTGGGGGATGGTGGTCATGGTGCTTTGCAGGGGAGCTCTATCCAGGTGTGGTACAGTGTCCTCTTCTATCTCTTGGACTCGTGTACTCCCTAATGTCCTCAAATCCTTAGGGCCGTGGCAACATGAGAATGGCCGACCCAGGCCAACCCCTGGCCATCCTCGCTCTGGGCCATTGTTCTGAAACCAATGGGAGGCATAAGGGACCAGCTCTGGAAGGGAAGAAACACCCTTGCTGGTTTCAACGGTGCAAGTTGGGAGAGAACTAACATTGGGAGGAGAAGTTCTTTACGAGGGGCTAGGGAGGAGCAAACTGAGTAAGACACAGCCCCTGTAGGCACACACATTCTGTCACAATGTGAGAGGGGCTGTCCCAGCATTGCGTGTGTCATGCCATGACTGTGGTACAGACAGAAGGTTTCCTTCTGCCAGGAATACAGGGTAGGAGCAGCATACAAACAGTGTGATTTGGGGCTTAGGGCTTGAGGCATGTACAGGAGTCTACTAGACAGAGGGGTTACCTAGACTGAGGGGAGGGGATGAGCGTGAATCTAGAAGAATAGGTGGGTGGGAGCGGAGTCTGGAAGGGTCATTTGTGCCAGATGGTCCAGCACCTCACATACGATGCTGAGGTACCCACCAAAGCTACCACTGAACGGCTCGTAAGCAGAGCACACCTTGATCAGATAGATCTGTTTGTGCCCAAGGCTCCCTTTTCTTCCTAGTTCAGAATTTCATTAACAAATTCATGCTCTCAGGAAAACTCCCATTAAACATTTATATCGGTCTTCAGAGAGAAAGTATTTTCCAATACATTATTGTACTTATTATTCAAATGAGTAATAATGTAACATATCTAATACAGTGATAGATCCGTTAGTGCCCTTCCAGTGGAAAAAAAAGAAACCTGGTATGCTAAGAATTAAAGAGACATCTGAAGAAACAATCACCAAGGGGCAGGGGGTGGGCAGCCTCCAGGATTCCAGGGGCCCAACGGAAAGCACTGCCATGGAGACGCGAACACGGGGATGAGTCAGATGCAAGCATTTTCTTTTCTTCATTTCCCTCTACATTTTAGAATTTTTTTCCCTACATTTACATGTTGTCATATTTGTTTTAATAAAATACAAAAGATATGACCAAGGGTGACATGTACTTGGCATCCTCTCCCAGCTCCTTCTTTTTTATGTCTCTGTCCCAAAGGTCAAGACTCTTTATTTTTTACATGTATGGTCCTATTATTTTGTTATGTCTGGATATATAAAAATACATTCTAGTTTTCTGTGGCTTTCTTCTTTTGCTCAGCATTTTGACATTGAGTTTAAACCATATTGATTCACGTAGGTTTAGTTCATTCTTTTTCACTGTAGTGCAATAGTCCGGTAATTGAGCATGACCCTTTCTTTCTCATTCTCTTTCTGTCTGCCCTTCTCATTCTCTCCATCCAACTTGGTTTCTTACACTGGGTTCTCTGGACCCAGTCTCTGACGTGGACAGTTATAAGGTTTATCAGGAAGTATTCTTGGGAAATATACATAAGAAAATGAGGAGGGAAGGATGGGCAAAGGAAGAAGTTGGACTGAGATGTGACTGCAGCAGAGACCTCGGCCTGTCCCACAAGGAGCTTTGGAACTCAGGTGGCCTTCATCATTGTCCCAAAGGCAGACCAGGTGGCCAGGACTTTGCATCACCAGACTAGCCAAACATGAATGGTTATTCCCTTGCCTAACCATGGGTGAGTCAGTTCTCAGCATACAAGGACAATTCCCAGCCAGGCATAGAGACGTGAGCGTGCAGCGCCTGGAAATTCAGTCCTTGGGGAATGGGTGTGCCCGCTTGAAGAGAGGATCCGGGCGAAACATCCATTGCGGACTGAAATGCGTTTTAATGCAAAATTGATTCTACCCATCTTCTGGGGTCACTTGTAACAAAGGAGAGCCCCAAAGCACAACATCAGATTCCTTGGCACTGTGCGTGAGGCTTAGGTGTGTGCAATCAGAGGCCCTTTCGCAAGGTTTGAAGGAGGGAGCCAGGGTGAAGCTGCGCACTTCCGCAGGCAAGCAGAGGCTCAGAGGGCGTTGGTGTTTCTCCATCAGTGACGGCAGGATTTCTAGTGTCTGGGTCCTGGCTCAGTGGGTGCTGAGAAGGGGAAGCCCTTCAGCTGGGACCGGTCACAGCAGGGGCCGTGCGGTTCTGGAATCACCAGCTGCAGCTTCTGATATTGGCAGCTGCCTGATGGTGGCTGTGGCAGGGTGGGTGTGGGGCCTGGGGCCTCCTGATCTGGGAGCAGGCGGCAGGTCTTTGGGGATCTGGCTCCGGGTGACTCTTCAGGTCCTTCCTGTAACCTGCAGTTTGTTTCTTCACTAAGCCACTTAGTGTCCTTAAATGTTTCCCTTCTTCTTAAAATCACACGGGGAGATGTAAAGCTTCTGTACCGGGAACCTGGCCGATGTATATCAGTTATTTGTCATTTTATTTAGTAATTTGTATCGGACATTTAGATTTTCTTCCTAACTTTTTCTATTAAAAGCAACACAGCAGTAAATACCCTTGTACCCATCTCCTGTTGACTACATATAAGAGTTTCTCTGGGTACAAAGGTACGTATGTCTTCAGCACCGTTAGATACTGCTGCATAGCTGTTTTCCCCCTCAAGCTCCCCCTATACAGCACGAGAGTTCAATTTTTCTATATCTCCACCAACTCTCAGAATTGCCGCACATTTTTATTTTTGCCAATCCATGTGAAGTGGTAGCTCTTTGTTGTTTAAACTTTATTTCCTCTAATAATTAGTGAGATTGAGCACTTTTCGTAAGCAAAACAATCACCATTCATGTTTCCTCTTCTGTGAAGTCCATGCTCACATCCTTCATGGATTATTCTACTCCGTGGTTCTTCTTTCTCTCACTGATTTGCAAAATTTATTGATGTATTCCAGACGCTAATCCTTTGTTGGTTATATGTGTTGTAAATATAGTCTCCCAGCCCGTGGCTTGTCCTTTCACTTTTTATGGTGCTTTTCAATTATGCAGAAGTTTTTAAATTTTTAAGGTGTTGCAGAGTTTCTTCCCTATGGCGGATTGGAGAGAAAAAGTCAAACTCTCAGCCACTAGTGTCCATGGTTTCAGCCACTCTTATTCAAAGGAATGTGTATATATTTTAAGTCAGTATAATGGTGGCCATCTCTTTCTGAATTATTTACTCTAGTTTGCCATTTATTTGTACCAAGAGGATACAGGAGAATATTACTATTTTCAGCCTTTGTGTTACTCCACTCAAGATTCAAATTCCAGGGAGAAACAGATTATCTGATTAGTCTAGCCTGAATCATTCACTTAGTCTTGGCCAGCAGATGATGGGTCTTCTTGACTGACAGGCCCACCAAAACTGTGTCAATGGAAGAGGAGGAGGTCCCAAAATGAGAGGTCCAATGTATCCTTCAGAGAAAGGCAGAATGGGCGCTGGGCAGGCAAAAAACGATAGATGTGCTACGAGTGTTTGGCAGGATGAATATTGAATAAGGATACTGATTTCTCAGCTGCAGTAACAGAGTTTTGCTTTGCAAAACAATGAAACAAGATAAATTCTTTATAACATATTTGCATACAGTACAATTTGAGCATAAAAAAAAGAACCCTCGAGTCGATCTGGGGCTTTGGAGAAGGATCCAGAGGAGTAGTGCTTCAGCTAAAGAGAGAAGGTGATGTTCCAGGCAGAGGAAACAGCCATGCAAAGAATGAGAACTATAATAGGCAATTCGCGTTCCGAGAACTTCCAGACGTTTAGCATGACAGCCGTGTGAACCACAAGGGTGGGGCGTGGGGGAGGGGTAGTTATAGATGAAGCCAGATGAGAATAAAGCATCTTATAACTGTTGACTAGGAGATATCTTCAGAGAGAAATGAGTGTGAGGAGGTATTTTTAATGATGAAAAGCAAAATAAGAGTACTGAAATGTAGGTGTTAAAAATATCTCAGGCTTCAAGGAAACTGACACGTGAGACACCTTCTCGTGGCTCTTTCAAGGTGCCGCTGGCAGGGAAAAGCATCAGTCCATGGGGCGCACATGGGCATAGCTCATCTTCCAATCTGGGTTTGAATTTAAAGATCTCCAGCTTCAGGGTTATAGCAACAAGCTCTAAAGTATAAACGCATAGGAGAGTCACTGGCAGGGAGAACTTACAGCCAGGATTTTTTTATTAATACAGTCTTTTTTATTTTTAAATCATACTTCCATTTTTGTTCTTCTAGAATTTACCCCAGTGGACTTTTAAAAATATTTTAATGTCCTGAATTTATTGGGGTGACATTGGTTAATAAATGGAGGCTTTATTTCAAATATCATGTTCTTGTTGTCTAGACACATCCTGACTTTTGTTTCTGGGCACCTGAATGCCTAGCTCTGGGCACGACTACAGAGTGGGAAAATAGATGGGGTATAAAAACATGGTGGCAGTTGACCTCGGTTCCAAAGCAGAGCCTGCCATGTGCCAGCCATGCAACTTTAGAGTTCTCCAATCTCGAATTTTTAAACCTGTGAAACAGTTATTAAAACCACCGCAGACCCTACTCACACCCAAGGAAGCCAAACTACACAAAACCTAGTCCTAGACACCTACACAGAGAAGTCATCCATAAGTGTCTTCATACACATCACTCTTTTAAAACAATACCTACAGATAAGCTTTGTCTATTTGATCTTTCCTTGTTTTGAAGCTGTACAGTGTTTTTCAATCTGTAGGTTGAAAAAAAAAACAAACCTGATTTTGACCAGCATTTAAAAAACAATAAAAACTGAATAAAGTAGACTGGAACAGCATAAAACAGACACAACAGAAAGAGAAAATACCAAAGTGATGGCATAGTTAAGAATACTATTGTTTCAGGTGTGTGTGTCTCACTTTGTGTGTGTGTGTGCATGTACATCAGGTCATGATACAAAATAGTTGGCTTAAATTTTTTTAACAATGTTTTTAATAGGATGGCCTAGGATTTAAAGTAAGACTTTGGGCTCCAAGTCCAATTCTCTTGCTCACAATACATACTTGCCCAACATAGAGAAGGGTTGGGTGCCCTATGGGTTTTTAATGAATATTGATTGGCAGTCATGGAATGAGTGATGGAAATTACCAGTTGAGAGACTAAGACATCGCTAGGAATTAATGTTCTGATAAGGAGGAGTGATATCCTAATAAATAGCTAAGGGCTTTTAGCACCAGCTCAGCTCTCTCTCTGGGGAATGTCTGAATCAGAAGTCACCATTATCCTCTTAAGAAAGGCAAATGAAGATTCATAAGCCCATAAATTTCCTCTTCTATGAGCCCCTGGACTTGCACGACTTAGTTAAAAGGCAGAGCTCACGAATAAATGTCCTGTTTAGTAAACCCAGAGTTAGGGGCAGAAACACTTATCATTTTATAGTTCTCTTAGAACGATCGAGTTTAGAGTTCACCAACAAAAATATCCCTGAGAAAATTACCTTTGAGGGAAGTTCAGCGTGCTCATTTGGAATTGGTCTACGTTATCTCTAGGTTTTCGTTCAATTTATCATTCTATGGGCTGAGGTGGAATTTGTACCGACAGAGCCCATTAGTGAATCTTGACGGGAGGATATGGATTATCTTGAAGCCACAACTTTAACTCACTGAATCATTCAATTATATTTTAAACAAAAGTATATTGTACTGCCACTGTTTTTGGTACCAGCTAAGTTGAAAGAATGGAGCGAACAAGAAGACATGTTGAATACGAGTATATTGAGTTTATAAAGTCAATGCAGGAAGTTATTAGAAACAATGGGAATGTCTCTTAACTGGTTGGAGAGTGTGCAGAAGACTTTTTTAAGGAAGCAACATTTAAATTATGACCTACGAGGAGGAGCATTCGGAAATAGTGTGGTAAAATCTCGGGGTGGAGGGATGTTCCTCAGAGATGCCGGAAGGTTAGCTATTTGAAGGTCACAAGAGAAAAGGAGAAGCAGGAAAGGAGAGTGCGTCGGAGACTTCGGCAGGAGGCAAAGCTGGAAGTAGTGGGCACGTAAGACCTTAAAAGACACATCAAGGAACGTAGAGTTTATCCTAAGGGCGACGAAAAGCCACGGGGGAGAACTTCGGTCATGTTTTGACAAAGCTAGTGGTTGACACAGAGGAGTCCAATCGAGCCAACGGACTTAAGGGCCTGTTTTCGGTCTATGGTGGACAAAGCAGTGAGGGAAGTTTAGGAGACCCACAGTGATGACCTTGATTAAGCACATCTCCAAGGCCAAAATTATTGTCCTTTCAAGGACATTTTCTTCCTCACCTTAACTCTTGCCCCAAAATACTGCTGGGCAACAGCTACTCCAAAAATCAGTTGCTTCAACAATAATACCTTTTTTCTCTTCTGTTGCCTGTGCTTTTGGAATCATATCCAAAAATTGTCGGCAAATCCAGTGTTGTGAAGCTTTTCCCCGACCTCATCCCTTCCAAGGGAAGCACTGCTAAATGACCCAGCAAAGGGAATGGGTACAAGGAACAGAGAGGCATTGGTGCCAAAACTCCATCTGGATACCTCCCTTCCCTCTTTCAATTTCTCACTGTCCCAATACCCTCTCTTTGCTCATGCCAATCTTTGTTACTGGGAAGGGACTCTGCCAACTCTGAGATGATAGTGACTAAGAATTGTTTAAAAGAACTTCAGCTCCCGCCCTGGTGGGTATAGCTCAGCAGACTGAGCGTCAGCCTATGAACCAAAGGGTCGCCAGTTCGATTCCCCAGTCAGGGCACATGCCTGGGCTGTGGGCCAGGTCCCCAGTAGGGTGCGTGTGAGAGGCAACCACTCATTGATGTTTCTCTCCCTCTCTTTCTCCTTCCCTTCTTCTCTAAAAATAAAATCAATAAAATCTTTTAAAAAATAAAAAATAAAAGAACTTCAGCTCCCAAAGATACCTTCATTTCAACCATGGGGAAAAACCTTAAACCAAGGGAAGGGAGAATGAGTTTGACATTTTGGTATCTCTAAGCATGTGACAGAAACCTTCTCACAATCTGAAGCCACAAATCAGAAAACTGACTGAGTGCCCAGCTTCCTGCCATTTCTGGTATTCCAGCCTTTAGCTTCTTACTAATAAACTATTGTATTAACAAAAGTCACCAGGATTCCACTACAAACAGGATATGGTGGAAGAGTAATCCATTAACCAAACAGACCCAATTAGTGAAATAAACAAAATTCTTATAACCCTGCTATGCTGATCCCTTCCTCAAGGTCATATGACTCCTCCCCACACGCAGTGGCCGCTAACTACTTTTCCTTCTTTTCCAGCCTTTTTCAAGTCATATTTACATGGTGTAATTTGCTTCGTAAAACGGAAGATATCCTTTTGGAATCTTCTCCAGGTTTTGTCAGGTCTCCTTTACATTACATAATATCAATAGTAAAACAAGTTGGGTTTGGTTTTTTTGGTTCTGTTTTTTTTTCTGTCTTCTAAATGTAACATCACAACGTTGGATGTAATCTTTCAGGCTATGCTCCCTTGCTGCAGATTCCGATTTCATGTCTCTACCGTGATCTGAAGGCACCCCACACACATACATGCATGTGTACACACACACCCATACATACACAGTCATAAATCATTGGTACATAAAGCAGATGGACAGGGAGAGGTGTTTGGTGGTGTGTGTTTGTATTTTGTTTTGTTTTGATTGTCATACGGCGTTCAGAGACCGATGATTCAAGGTTTGTGTGGGTGATGAACAGAGTCACAGGGTTAGAGAGGCCAGTAATGAATCGTGCTGACTGCATGGGGCCCGAGAGAGCTGGAGTGAATGGAGACAACAGGTACGTGCGAGGGTACTGCTGACGCAAAGGAGAAGGTGGGTGGAATGGACAGAGCTGGGAACATTAAGTTCCATCTACCACTCAGCTGTAAGCCCATTTCAGTCCACGTATCAAAGTCCACCATAGACACGCAGATGTGGGCAAAGAGCTGAGTAGCCTCTCCTGTGGGCTTGATGATAAAGATCCCAGAGAGGTTTAAGGGTAATGGAGAGAGGCAAAAAATATGCATGGCTGAGGTTAGCAGAAAAGCTTTCTATGCCTAATTTGTTGCAGAAATTATTCAAGAGTAAGTCAACTGTGAAAATATGGCTACTGAGACCCTGCCAAGGTTAGTATGGACCATTGGGACCTGCTGAGCAAATGAGAGCTACCTAACCCAAAACTGCTTGGAGGAAGCTTTAACTTAAGTATAATTTCTCTCGCCCCCAGTTTCAATAAGGGAATGTGTATGGGGGTGGGGCGTTATCAGGCTGAGGTGACCACATCGCAGGCAATTGTGCTGAGCCAGAAAAAGTGGCTCCTGGTCTCTCTCTCAGGAGAGAGGTTTGTTTTTTCCATCCCTCTCTCACATCTCTCCACAGATATCCCTGGATATTCGCCTCAGAGCCTACACAAAATGACAGGGAGACACTCATTTTGTTAGGGTTTTACCAGAAAGCTGAAAGCAGTAGTCTCTCTTCATTCAAACTGGCCAATTCTTGGCTAGATACAGGGGCCCAAAGGGGAGCTAAACGAAGCCTGAAACGCAGAGATGAGGAGAAAGGAGCCTAGATGTCTCACGTGGGCCATGAATCAATCGGTGACACCGGAAGAAAATCCTGTTTGATAACTCAGTGAATATTCTAGCAAAGGTTTGTTTCACATCTTCCCAAATCTATAATTACACTCACTCCACGCGGGTGGAAATCTCTCCCCAGATTTTACTCTCTAATGGCCATGTAATAAAAGGTAATATATGTTCTCATACTCAGCCATAAATACGAGCTCGCTGCAGCACTGTCTTCCTGAGGAAATCGCGGGTCTTCTGGGATGCATATTTGTTCACACAATGAGCAGACACAAATCGACAATGGTGGCTGAGCAGGCGCGGGGTGAGTGATGGCCTCAGCTCCTAATGAAATCAAACCATGAAAGGCATTAGAAGGATTGATTGGTGTTAAGTTAGCTGCCAGTGTTAGCCAGGGTACCCCCGGCTGTAATGAAACTGCCAGTGGTTATTTATGGAGACGGAGGGTTTGGGGTGTAAGTGACATCCACCGGGCTGGTCTTGCCGACAGACAGACATATGCTCGAACTTCCACAGTGAAAGGAGCAGCAGGCGCCCAGTTCTGTGGGGTGCCTGTCCAGCTGGCTGGGACGGCACACTTTCCCAATCATTTGCAGCAGGCTGAATAGAGCCAGGCTCCCACCCAAAAGGAAAATAGGTCAAAGTTAACGTATAGCTTGAAAATGTTGACTTTAGGCAGGACAAGAGAAGGGGTCAAAATCAACCCCACATAACTTGCTAAACACAAAGCCAGCCAAACACATACACAAACACAAACAACGCTCTGGTCTCAGCCAAGGCACAGGATCTATACTTATTCTCAAGGCTTGCTACTGCTCTTTGGCCAAGGCTCCTTTCATGAGAGACAGAAAGGGGAAAAGAAAGAAAATCAATGCTGATTCTGGGTAATGGAGTCACGTCCTCAGGTTCTGGGGACGCAGAGCAGGGGACGAAGGTGATGGAGCCCAATCACTAGCATATTCACATTCTTCAACCCAGGTCTCTTCACTGTGTATGGTTTGGCTTTAAGGTAAATGTGGGGGGAAAAGGATGAAAGCCAGTTGAAAAATAGGCCTTTTCAAGTGCCACTAGGAGCATGATTATGTTATGGACTGTAACCGCCAGTCCTGACCTGTTCTGTCACCCATCCGTTGAAACCAGTAAAGCCCCTGCATCAACTGACCTGCATTAAGTCAAGCCCCCAGGTCCTCGTAAGTATCTTCCTTTGCCTCCTGGCTTCCAATAACCTCACTAAGATTCTGTCAGGGTAGTAATCGCTCTCACCGCAGTGTTTTCGGGGAGTCAGCTTTCAATGTTCGTGGCTGCTGAGTGGTTCTTGGGCACACTAATCATTTTCAACTAATAGGCCACCTAGGAGCACGGGACAGAGCCTTAGTCACTGACAAGGGCGACGCGCTGGCCAGGCGTTCCCACCCAGACACTGAGTCTCCGTAGCTGTTGAGAACTTTGATCTTATCCTCTGGGACAGTGATCTCCAATGTCAGGACAGCACTTCTTCATGGGTAAATAATTGCCTCAACTACAAATATGTCATATGAGTGTTTATGTGTATTTTTGTATAAAGTATTTACAGTTTCCACTGTTTTGTCTATATTCAAAAGCATAGATAATAATATAAAATGAAGAGAACTGAAATAGAAAAGAAACAAAAACTGCTTCCAAATCACTTTAAATTTATCTTTTAACACCACCAAAATCTTCAGTTGGATCACTAAGAATCCCGTGACTTAGTATTTCCGTGAGCATACCGCATCAGGAAAATTGTGAGAGACTTTGAAACATGCAGGAAATCAGGCGCCCTTTCAGTGGAATGCGGAGTATTGTCTTCAGCACTAGCTGATTTTACAGAACTTTGCACTTTTGACTGTCTTGGTCTAGGCTGTTTTACAACTCCGTAAAAACATAAGGAAAATGATAATGCAAATTACTTTTGTCCATAGAAATGCAAATTAATTTTGTACAGCAGAGATACCATTGATTTCTACCCTACAGAAAAAAACTGTTTTCTGCCATACAGCATATGAACCATTTTTATAACTATTAGCCAATTCATTTTAGCATTTCTGGTTGCCTGTATGTCTACTCTTCGGATTTTTCCTTGAATTGAATTAATCATCTTATGGGTTTTCTCATTAATTAATAAACTAGAGAACATCTTTGATACATGTTCACTTTGTGTATATATGATAGTCATGATTTTATCTCATTTGAAAATTATCCTTTAACAAATGAAAACAAATATGTGTCTCTTTAAAAATCTAAGTTAATGCTTTGTGATACAGCAATTTAAGTGTCTGGTTCGAAGTTTAGTTAATTTTGATTGTTGGTTTTAACAGACACTATAGCTGCAAAAATAAATTTCACAGAGATAAGTTGGTCCAAATATGAAATTATGATGGTCATTTTTCAATCCTACCCCAATTATGTAAATGTCTTTGAAGCATACAACTAAAAACTGTCTTCCTTAATGTGAATCAGTAACTAATAACCGTAAACTAATAAGAATGTTGTTATGTTCTTGTATAACTGTGTGCATATAATCAAATGAGCCGATATTCCACTGATATTTTTTATTGAAAAGATTTTTAGGAGTTAAAAATTCTGACTCCAGTGTTATAAATGCATATCTGAGAGGCACCATAGTTCTCACACTTAATTTATTCTTGGAAAAAATCATATATATAATTTTGAAAATATTTTCAGACATCTATTTTTAAGTGCTTTTTCCATAGCACAAGTTTCACTGAAAAATTGTGATATTACTCACATCATCATCCTCACCTTAGAGGGACAGGATAAGTACATTACTTTTTAAAATATATAAGCTAAGTAGTATTGCTTTTTGTCACAAAATGACCAGAAATTTTGCAAAAGAACAACAAAATAAGTGCATTATGGACTGAATTGTGCCCTCCAAATTTTGTATGTTGAAGACCTAAATCCCAGTGCCTTAGACTGTGACTGCATTTAGAGAGGCAGCCTTTAAAGGGGTGTTCCCTCAAAATAAGTCCATTAGAGTGGGGCCCTCATCCAACATGACTGATGTCCTTGTGAGGAAATGAAGAGACACCAGAGATGTACAAACAAAACACAGGGAGAAGGACACCATCTGTGAGCCAAGGAGAGAGGCCTCAGGAGAAGTCAACCTGCCAACACCTTGATCTCGCACTTTTCGCCTCCGGAACTGTGAGAGAATAAATTCTGTTGTTTAAACCACCCAGTTTGTGGTGTTATGTTTTGTTATGGCAAACTAATTCAATATGTAATTCATCTTTCAGTTTGACAACACTTTTTAATTCTTTGCTAAGAAAGCCAGTCAAATGTCTTGTGTTACAAAGAATGTTCATCTCTGTGTGTAATATCATGGAGATCACTCCATTTAGAGTCATTCACATACTTTGTAAGTCTCCCTAATAAGGGAATATAAACTACATAACATAACACATAAACCACAGTACGCTAAAGTGCACTGAAAATCAGAAGACGGGCCAGTCACCACTGCCAAGAGCTCCATGTGGTAAAAATTCCCATCATCCCTTCCCCGACAGGTAGGACTGTCTGACCAACTTTCTAGATGAGGGCTCTGAACTCCAGTGTCAAGTCATAAATCCAATGAAGCTCAAGTTCTTTCTTTTCCTTAAAGAAAAAAACAAGATACCAATAAAAATTTCAATACTGTCTTCTCACACTCCAAGGAATCATGCTTTGCATACCACAGGTGTCCACGCCCTGCTCTGGAGACCATCACCACAGGACACAGGAGCCTTTGAAAAGCCTAAGTGAGGCCAACATGCTCTAAAATTTTTGGTTTCATGGGCCGCTCCACGGAGAATAAATCATGGGTAGTTGTGACTAAAGGCAGTGAAGCCACTTAAGAAAGAGGCTAATGAAGTTTTCCAAGTGAAAAACGGGAGAGTGTAAAATGAAGAAGTGTTATAAGAATAAAGAGAAGGAGACATATTCCAAACATATTTGAAAGCCAGGTTGACTGGCGCTGGACAGCAGAGCAGTTGTGGGGTGGGGAGGGAATGTGTGAAATGAGAATGGTAAACCTGGTATTCAGGATGTGGGGGTTGGACAATGGGGATGGGTGGTAAGACCATTAAAGAGAAAAGGAATGAGGTACAAGGCATGTATTTGGGAGAAAAAGATCACAATTTATATTTTATTCATGTTGAGTTTGAGGTGCTCTGAAATATCTAGGTGAAATTATCCACTAGGAAGTAGGATATTCGTGTCTGGAGCTCACAAAGCAGAGATACAGTTAATTTTATATTAATTAGAGTAACGATGGGGTACAGAGGAAAGAGAATATCACATGCAATTTAAGATCACAATTAAGACAAAATTAGAGTCCATTCTCGATATTCTAGTGTCCATTTAATCTTGTCCTTAACTGTAGCCAGTCCACAGAGGCAGAACTCTGTTATTGCACAGGATCTGACTGGGGTGCAAAAGTTTCCCTCTAAGCAAGAAGTGGATGATTTAGGATTACCAGGAAAGAAGACAGGCCTTGCCTCTAAGGAGATGATTTGGTGCCCGAGGGGTTTCTGTGCTCCAACACTAAATCGACCAGGGCACCTCAGGGTAGCATGTTATACAATTGTTCCCTTCTGGTGAACTACTCCCGTCCTGGATCCCTGGTGTGCCTAACCCAGTGTTAGGCTCCCATCAAGTGAGAAAGAGTTCACTTTGTATATTTCAGACCCACCAGAGTACTAGTGGCAGCAAAAGTCAAGGGAATGGATGAATTCACGCTCTGCATGTGGACTCGGACTTCAAAACAGTATCATTCTGCCTCATTTCAGCTGAAATTCTGAGAGAAGAAATACCAACTATTCCCATATTCCAAAGCAAGTGATAGGCAAAAAAAGATTTCAAGAGATGATCTTTAACCTATAATCTAATATCTTTCTTCAGGTATAACAGGGATGACATTAAAAAGCCTCAGAGAGAGAATTTCCTTTGGAGAGAGTTGTTGGAGGGGGCGCCATTTCTTTGTCTCCCACTAACGAGGAACAAAGGAAGGTAAGCCCTCTCCCACTCCAAGAGTGAAAGAAGCCTCAGAGAAACCATTCAGAGAGTTTTATAGGTTCCCGCTGGTGTTTGCAGGACACACTGGACTGGTGTCTGACACGGACCCCAGGAATCTAAAGCTCAGTGGTCATACCAGCCAGAAGCTTCAGGGCAGAGACCTAAGCTGTATAGGGAGTTAGCCACCAAGAACAAGAATGAATGTTTCTAGGGTATCAAAAGAGCCACATGTAAGAAAGTCATCACACCCGCACCCTACAACCATTTTAAACCCTTCCTCAGATCACCCAGAGGGGGGTACATTCTCATTTAGAGAGAGAGGGACCAGCACGAGAGCTGAGAGAGAAACTGCAAGTGGCCAGCTGGAGACTGTCATCACAGAAGGTGCAGAAAGTGCAGTGGTACGATGCTGGCGGTGAAGTCTCCACGGGACTTCCAGACACATCCCATGAGAAAAACAACATTGAACAGGGATGAAATCTAGACAATGCCAAAGGTAGACTACACGCCAGTATCACACAAGATGGTTCTTATCTCTGTGCTCTCTTCTCCCACAGCTCTGGAAGAGGGAGAGGGAGGGGCATGGAGAGAGAGGGAGAGAGAGAAATTTTTCTAAATGTATTTTATTGCTTATGCTATCACAGTTGTCTCATTTTTTTCTCCCCTTTATTCCCCTCCGCTCTGCAGCACCCACCCCAAGCATTCCCCCACTTAGTTCATGTCCATGGGTCGTACATATAAGTTCTTTGGATTCTTCCTTTCCTATTCTATTCTTAACCTCCCCCTGTCTATTTTGTACCTACCATTTATGCTTCTTATTCCCTGTACCTGTATCCCCCATCCTCCCCCCACGTCCCTCCACCACTGATAACCCTCCATGTGATCTCCATTTCTGTGATTCCGTTCTTGTTCTAGCAGTTAGTTTTTGTTTTTGTTTTTTTTAGCTTCAGTTGTTGATAGTTGTGAGTTTGTTGTCATTTTACTGTTCATATTTTTGATCATCTTCTTTTTCTTAGATTAGTCCCTTTAATATTTCATTTAATAAGGGCTTGGTGACGATGAACTTCTTTAACTTTACTTTATCTGGGAAGCATTTTATCTGCCCTTCCATTCTAAATGATAGTTTTGCCAGATAGGGTATTCCGGGAAGTAGGTCCTTGTCTTTCATGACTCTGAATACTTCTTTCCAGCCCCTTCTTGCCTGTAAGGTTTCTTTTGAGAAATCAGCTGATAGTCTTATGGGAACTCCTTTGTGGGTAACTCTCTTCTTTTCTCTTGCTGTTTTTAAGATTCTCTCCTTATCTTTAACCTTGGATGCAGAGTTCGAAACACTGGCAATCTGGATGCTCACAGAATTGGTAGAGTATGGTCGTAAAAGGGAGGGAAAAGTTACACCTATACAAAGCTAAATAAAGAAAAATATACAAGGAATGGAAACCAGGACTCAAAATTCAATGATTTGGAGAATAAAGAAGAAATAAACATTCAACCAGAACAGAATGAAGAAATAAGAATTCAAAACAATGAGGAGAGGCTTAGGAACCTCTGGGACAACTTTAAATGCTCCAACATCTTAATCATAGGGGTGCCAGAAGGAGAAGAGGAACAGCAAGACATTGAAAACTTATTTGAAAAAATAATGAAGGAGAACTTCCCCGACCTGGCAAAGGAAACAGACTTCCAGGAAGTCCAGGAAGCTCAGAGAGTCCCAAAGAAGTTGGACCCAAGGAAGCACACACCAAGGCACATCATAATTATATTACCCAAGATTAAAGGTAAGGAGAGAGAGAGAAATTTGATCCCAAAGCTTAGAGTGAGATGGTGGTGAGGAGAGAAGTGCTGAGGAAGGATGTGGAGAAGAGGATAACTCTTTCTCAATGTAGACTTCTACCCTGGAGGAGAAACTTGTTGAGGGAAAGGAGAATTTTAACTTTAGGTAATCAATGGAGTTCTGATTATAAAATGGGACTGTCCACTTTACTGATTCAAATGAGACTGTTTCATGACAAAAAAGTGACCAGAGAACTGCCAATTATCTCAGAAGGTTTACAAGAGTCATTCATTGAACTCATCATGGATTTCATTCAAGGGCAGGGAAGAAGCCCCACAGACCAGGACAAGAGGAAACATGAAGGACTCTTCTCCTGCTCTCCATGGAGGTTGACTCCATCAAGATCATGGCTATGTAAGTTTAGAATAAGAACAGAAAATGTCCAAGAATAAAGCTGCATCGTCTTAATGAGGTGTGGGCAGAAAAAGAGGAGCATGAGAGGCTGAGAAAGAACAGTGAGGAAGGAGGAGGAAAGGCAGGGGCTGGTGGTGTCACAGAAGTGGCTGTCTTTTTCCTCTAAATGCCACCCTATTCTTCCCGTATCCTCACACACCTCCCCACCATGCACACACTCAGTGCAATCCTGAGACATCTGGCAGGCCACTGATGAAAAAGTTGTGAACTGAACTGACAAAACAGTCCTGCAAATAGTTTCCATCCAACTGTTTCAGCTGTAAAGGTTATAGTCCTCAGTATACCAAAAAGGTCCTCGTTTATAGATATGTAAATGATGGAATCATGGTCTTGTTTCCAATGCCAAGAAAGAGCCAGAGCCGATGAAATATTCGCTGCATTGCATGAAGGTTTTCTGCTTTTTGTAACACTTTCACCCTGCGTCACGAGCACAGCTCCTCATCCCAGAATAAAGGAGAACAGGTGTGTTCCTTCCACCGGACAGATGAAGGTGCTGGGACTAAAAAAGAAATTGACAGACTTGCTAACTATGACTAGAGCTGAGATGAGCCTCCTGAATCTTGGGGACTTTTTATAAAACATTTTGCTCTCTCCCCGAGATGCCTTTTATTTGCATGGCCCTCGAAGCTTACCGAATATGGTCACTCACTTTTCTTGAAGATTCTCCATCCCCTTCTGCATGTGGACTCCTAAGGACCCCACAAAATCCAGCCCTTTATCAGTCCATCTTAAGTCTTTACTAAACACCTTAAAGCATAGGCAACCTTAGACTCTTTTAGATGCCTTCGGTTCACGTAAATAAATAGAAACGGTGCTATTACACAGGAATGTTGAGAGGATTAAGAACATACATTAAGTGCCCAACATATAGAAAGCTTTCCGTGATTATTAATTCATGGTCATTAGCCTGAAGAGTTCAGTGGACAGTGAGTAGGAAAAAGACATTGCCGAGACTTCAGCTCTAACCTCGGGGACATCCTGGTCAGCCCCACAGGCATGCCTCCCTCCTGCCTTCTCAACGGCAAATCTTGCCCTAACTGAGATCAGCAAGAAGACACAAGCTTGTGCACAGCTGCTGCCACATAAAAACAACAGGGGTCAGGCAACTTCTCGACCAAAACTATTCCGAATGTTTCCGCTCCTTACTTAATCTCGGGGATAAATAACATGTAAAGAGCTGAGGCTAAATGCCAAAGGCATAAGCCAGCTGGAGAGCCGCAGAAACGTGAGCCATTAGTGCCCGCTCTCGGGTGCTCAGGGGAGCTTACCTGTTCCTCTTTGTCGACAGGCGCCACGGTTGGAGTACTGCGTGCTGTGTTTTGTGGTCAGCATAGCAACAGCAGGGATGAATACATATTTGAAGTATCCTGTATCCACGCTCTCTCTGAGCGCTTTTAATGCCAAGCTGTACCACACAGGCTGGCAGGAGCTGGTATTTCACAGCACAGCTAACAAGAGGAACAATGTCCCAGAAAATTCCACCCGTCTCCTTCTTGACCAGATGCAAGGCACTGTGCAGAGCATTTTCGTGAGCATCCACTCCATGCCCTCTGAAGCACCCATGACAAGTCGATATTATAGTCCCTGACGCTGGGGAAACTGAGGCCAAGAGGTTAAAAGGAGCCCATAGTGACAACATGGCTAGTCGACAGCAAGGTAGAGCCTATGTCTTCTGGTCCCAATTTGCACAACCTTGATGCTACAGTGTGGCTGTGTTGCTCTTCTGTACCATTGTACACCTCCCGGACTCAATCACGGCGATCCTGGAGGTTCTAGAAATGTGTGTGAAGGCTCCATAGACACTCAGCTACCGGGTAGCAATGTTCATTTCTTTAAAAGATCGTATTCTGCGAAGTAAATTTCACTGAGAATCCCGTTGTGTAAAAATAGGTTCAAGTGGCACTCAGCCTCCTCAACTGTAGATTTTGGGAGGAACAGTGCCGTAACCTGAAGTGGCCCTGGCTTGGAACACAGCTTGAAAACTGCTAGTTTGGACCACTCCCCATATTTTATAATTGAGGAAAACTCAGTTTCAGTTTTGGGACTCGCCAAAAGATAACTTTTTAAAAGTCTTCAGAGCACTTTTACCTTCATTCTCTCATAGAAGTCCCTTTACCATGAGTCATGGTCACATTGTAATATGAGAAAGGGCCTGTGACTTCCCCAGCTTGGCCCAGGCGGTGAGCCCTGGAGCTAGGACTCCACCCCGGGCTTTCTGACTCCAGCTCCACGCCTTCCCACCCTTCCATAGTGGCATCCCAGGCCTCTCATGAGGAAGGGACAGCTGGGCCTCGTGAAAACTAAAGTTCACAAAGATCCAGAACTGTCCTGCACACTCTGAAGCACCCAGACTCTGGTGCCCGTCAGTCCCTAATATTTATTGAACAGGCATAGTCCATGTCATCCATGGCCCTGGGAACAGCTGATCTTAACATTTCATCCACAAAACTCCTGGCCCCAGCTGGTATAGTTCAGTGCATTGAACACTGGCCTGTGAACCAAGGGGTCGCCAGTTCGATTCCCCAGTCAGCGTACATGCCTGGGTTGTGGGCCAGGTCCCCAGTGCAGGGTGCTCGAGAGGCAACCACACATTGATGTTTCTCACCCTCTCCTTCTCCCTCCCTTCTACTCCCTAAAAATAAATAAATAAAATCTTAAAAAGTAATAAAGGTAAAAAAAAGAAGAAGAAGAAGAAATTGTGTGTAAATATAAAAATGATCATTCCAGACATGAGTGCTAAGACAAAGGAAAGCACTGGGTACGAGAGCGGCCGAGTGAGAAGCACCTAACACAGCCTGGAGGGCCTAGAAAGAACTTCCGAAGGAAGAAACCTTGGGCTGCACCTTTAAATACAAAGAGAAAATACACAAATGTGTGAGAAAGGGAGGCAGATGGAAAGGGGGAAGACAAAGGAATAACCATGTGAAAATAAATAAATGCAAGGGGAATACTAAAGAGATGAAAGTGGTTAGATCTAATGCTGGGGCAGGCCAAAGCTGGCCCTCTATTGTTGTGAATAAAGTTTTATTGGCACACAGCCACAGCCATTATTTTATATATCGCCTACGGCTGCTTTCACACTTCCGTGGCAGAGCTGAGCGGTTGCAACAGAAACGGTCTCATCTAAATTATTTGCTAGCTGGCCCTTTACAGAAAATGTTTTTTGACCCTTTTATCTAAAGCTCTAAATAGTGAACCAATTACCCTCCCCACCTTCACCGCCAGGTCTAAGAAAAGCATACAAAAAGGTGATGGACCTTCTTTATTACTATTCCTTTATTACTTTGTCACTTTAGTAGTTTATTAAAACTAATAACATAGGTCTTTGATTTCACCTGTTGGTTTCCTACCTAGTGAGCTTAGCTGGATCTGGACAAAACAGAGATTATCTTGCCAATGACAGAGGTAGGTTTAAAGGGATTGCCGCTAACATTTTATGCCCTCAGGCCAATTTTTCAAGTCAGATTCTTGCAGAAACAAGCCCTAAGAAGAGAACAGAGTACATGGAGTTCACTTTGGAGGTGCGGTGACCCTGGTAGAGGGATGGGAAGGTGGTACTGGAGGAGAAAAGGAGACAACAAAGAGTGTTTTTCATTCAGTAACCACAGCAGACAACCAGGGCATCACCTCCCCAGGAATATTTAGGAAGCTGTGCACAACGCCTGCCTAGAAACAGCCCGGCCAGCGGAGGAGGAGGCTGGGCTGCTTCTACCCGATACCCAGCAGTCATTGGTCATTAGAAACCCAATCCCCAGACAGACAGTCCAGCCATGGGCTGGGCACAGTGGCTTCCAACAGCCTGAGCAGATTCAGATAAATAACTATTTAGATGAATAATATCTTAATTTTATTTGAACAATGCCATCTCAATTATATGTATTATATATAGTCTATCTATATATATGTATGTATAAACATATGTAGTTTTACAAAATAAATTCATGTGCAAAGTAGTCATTGTGCGTATTTTACAAAAATATACATGCACATTATTTAATCTTCAAAACACTGTGTGAGATCTGTGTGCATAAAAAAGGAGAAGATGGAAAAGGAAGAGAAGAAGAAGGAGACGGAGAAGGAGGAGGAGAAGGGGAAGAGGAAGAAGAAGAAAGGCTTCAGCATGAGGCGGATTGAGATTTAAGCCCTAACTTTGGCTGAGAGGAGCAGAGTGACCTTAGAGAAGTTACTTAAACTATCTAATCCTATAAATTGGGTTTTTAGGACTGACAGGATTTTTAGGAGGCCTAAATAATGTTGCCATAACAGTGGGTACTGTTTTAGGGGATCTACCGCAAACCAGGCACTGTGCTATTCATGCACTTTACTGCATTTAATTGTCTCAATCTTTTATCATATGTTACATATTACAGCCCTGAGAGGACTAAGAAAATTGAGCAAATGTGTGCAAACTGTGTGGGGCACTTTGAGCACCCGGTCGGAAGGCAACAAAGAGCTGCTGGTAGTAATCAAAGAGCCTGTGGGAGAAGCCCTTCCCCTGAAGAGCAGGAAGAGGAAAACGAGGCAGCAGGGGGTACGAATGTGGTATGTTTTCCACATGGTGCAGGAGAAGCTGCTGGCACCAGTCGGGGGGCATGGGCAACTGCTTGACAGACCGCACCTTTTAAACTACGTTTCTGTTTGTTTCTACTGCTGCAATAAATCACTGTGTAGCAGTAAAATATTTATTTACTTACAGGGCAAGAGTAACACCCTGAGGTCTAAACATGTTACATGTATAATGGCAAAGACAGAAAAGCAGCTGGCAGTGGTAACAAGAGGTGACACGCCTGCCATGTCGGTGAACACGTGACTTTCCCAGGACCCTGAAACACACGGCTATTCCAGCTGAGCTACGGCTTAGAAATGAACTCCAACGGAAATGCTAGCAGCAACGGAAAAGCCATCGGGCTGCATTCCTGGTCACGGAACCCAGAGAACACGATCTTGGCATGTGCTGTCCCTCCACCTGAAACCGGTTTCCTCCAGAGAGGCACATGGCCCACTCCCTCCCTTACTTCCCTCAGTTCTGTGCTCAAACATGGGGCCTGAGACCCTCCCTCCCCTTTCTCTGAAATGGCTACCTCCCCCCCTGCACTTGCTCTCTCTCCCCAATGCTGCTGTGTTTGTTCTTCACCGTAGTTATTGACAGCTGACACTTCAAATGTCACCTCATTACTTTATCGCTGTGCAAGCATGCGACGCTTAAGGACGGGCATACATTCTAAGCACTGTGTCATTAGGCAGTTTCGGCAGTGTGCGAACATCACGGAATGAATGCACTTACGCAAGCCTAGACGCTATAACCTACTACACACCTAGGCTATATAGCCCACTGCTGCTGAGCTACAAGCCTGTACAACATGTTACTGTATAAAACAACATGAGATGAAATAAGCACAAGAGACAATGATGCATTCCAGTGATGCGGTAAATACAAGATGCCATGAAGCGGCTGCCAGCGTAACCTGGCATAGTTTTACAGCAAAAATTTGTCTTTTTATAAGTAGAAAGAATACACTCTAAAATAATGATAAAAGTATAGTATAATAAATACAAAAACCAGTAAAGTAGTTGTTTATCATCACAATCAAGTGCCATGTACTGTACAACATTGTATGTGCTGTACTTTTATACAACTGTGGCCACAGTAGGCTTGTTTACGGCGGTATCGCCACCAACACGTGAGTGATGCATTGCACTAGACGTCACGATGGCTACGATGTCACGAGGTGACAGGAAATTTTCAGCTCCATTAGAATCTTAGGAGACCACCCTCGTCTATGCTATGTCATTGACCAAAACGTTGTTACACGGCACATGACTGTAACTTCATCTAGCTATTCAGTTATTTCTTTTTATTTATTCATGTATTTAGAATTTCATGTTTCTGTACATTGTCTGCCTCGCCACACTGGAATGTAACTGCGCAAGCACAAGACCTTTCTGTTTATTGAAGCACCTCAAACGTCTACCGTAAAGCAGGGAATACAGTAAATATAAATAAATATTTTTCTAAACAAAATTTTATCCTTATATGTGTTGGGAGGTTTATTCTATTTGTTGATTTGCTTTTCATGAGAGTTATAAATAAACTACAAAACTTATTTGAGTTGTGCTGTCTGTCTCTTCTCTGGGGTCCCTCGGGTTGTGTTGTCTAAATGTTACATTGAATCAAGAAGTCAGAACACATATGAACTGCGTCTATTTTTTATCTGAGATTCTACACAATAAATTGATTGTCCGATCATGGTCTCACACTACACTAAGAAGACTGGGTTGCTATTATTGTTC
>PVJD01008046.1:0-76865 GCA_004026545.1 Mormoops blainvillei | reverse complement strand
TCTGTTTGCCAGCACCTCTCCACACCGCAGTCAGGGCCATCCTGGTACAATGCTAGTCCGACCGAGCCACCCTGGTCTGTCTCACGCAAGGGAGGAGCCCAAGTCCTTATGGGGGTTATAAGGAGCTCCTTACCATCTCCACATGAGCTCCTGCAGCCCACCTGTCCCTCTGGCCTCCTTGCCTCCCGCCAGCACACTGCTTGTGCTTCTGCCTCAGGCCCTGTGCTCTCGCTGTTCCTGGTGGACCACTTCCCCTCTGCTTCCGCCCTCCCTTCCCCCAGGTCCGCCCTCGGATGTCATGGTTTCAGATTGCACCCTGCCCTTTCCTTCCCCCTTTCATGCTTTTCTGCTTTCTCTTTGGCGTTTACTGCCATCTAGTCTACACGTTTACTTTGTTTCTTGTCTGTTTCCCCCACTAGAATGTAAGTTCCACAAGGGCAGGGATTTTCGTCTCTTTTACCTGTTGCTCTACGCTTGGCACCTAGAACAGGGTCTGGCACGTAGTGGGTGCTAAATAAATACTGATCGAAAGAATGGGTAAAGAGGCCACAGTTCAAGTCATAGGTCAGACATTGGCCCAGCACCCTTGAGCCTGCTACTGGCTGGCGCTCCATCCCACAAGTCTTCAGCCATGATGAGATGCAGAGATTGTGGCAGTACGAGGGTCCCACCTGCCGTGGTCACTGCCCAGGGCCTGATGAGGCTCTACACATCCTGGCCCCTCCATCTCTCCAAACTCCTCCATCATGTGGCCTCAGCCCAACCACTACCAATGACTGCAGCTCAGAGGCTAACAAACTATTTTCTAAAACCAGGATGAGCAAGCTTTTAGGATGGTGACATTGCAGGGACACTGAATTCCTGGGTCCGCTTGGCCCAGCCTAATACCCAAGTCCAACTCCTTTAGGATTCTGTTTCTCCTGATGGTCAGCCAGGTTTTCTTCTCCTTCCTTCCTGTCTCCTTCCCTGTGCACTTCTCTCCCTTCCCTTCCCGCTCCCATTGGCCTCTTTCCTATATCAGCTGTGTTGGTGGGATGTTCTACGAGGGGTGTCCAACTGGCAGCCCATGGGCTGCATGCAGCCCAAGATGGCTATGAATGTGGCCCAACACAAAGTTGCAAATTTACTTAACACCTTTTTTTTTGCTCATTAGTTTTCATTAGTGTTTCTGTATTGCATGTGTGGCCCAAGACAACTCTTCATCCAATGTGGCCCCGAGATGCCAAAATGTCGCACACCCCTGTATCTAGGCATTAATTATTGGCTTTCAACACAGAGTCTGCTCCACAAGGACCTAGCGTACTTTTTGTTGCAGTCGTCCTGCTTTGAGCTTTGGTTATGTCTTCAAGTAGAAAGTGGTTGGACTTCATGGCTGGCCTCCACTTCCTGGCTACCTGACCTTGGCAAAACGACCTGGAACCTTGCTCTCTCCCAAGAGCATAGCCTCTTGAGCCAGGAGGCCTGTGTTCAAATTCCAGCTCGACCACTTTCAAGCTGTGTGACCTTGGACAAGTTCCCTAACCTGTCTGTGCCTCAAGAGAGGGATATTAATAGCACCTGACTCATAAGGAAGTGGTGAGGATTGAATGTGTTAAGCACTTAGCCTAGAACCCCGAACATAATAAGTGCTTAATTACCACGGGTTCCATTATTGTCTTTTTATCAGCACTTGGCTCTAAAAGTTGCAAACAAACCCTCACCTGCTCCCTGTCTGCTTCCTTCTTTCAGCAAGCCACTCTCCCTTCAAGTGCCTCTCTAGGGGGTCACCTCGCTGGTCTTAGCCCTGAGGATACCTTTTCCCAGGGGCCAGATTTCAGGGGTGTTACCCTGGGGCGCAGGCCTGGATTCTGTCTTCCTTCCGCCACAGACCTGCTGTGTGTCATGCACAGCTCATGGCCCCCTCTGAGCCTCAGTCTCCCAGTCTGTTGTAATGGGTTGCTCACCTGTGCTCTGCCTCCCTGCCCAGCTGTACTGGGGGAATGAGAGATAAATGATGGAACTTCCACCTGCGGGTGGAGAGGGAGGGAGGGCCACGGACGGCAGGCTGCGGTCAGGAGCCAAGTGCGGGGACCTGAGACGCTAATGAGTGTGCCAGCGTGGCGAGTCTGGCAGGCAGGGACATGCACCACAATGAAGGATTAAAGCAGGGGGTGCGCAGGCAGAGGGAGCAGCGGCAGCAGGGACCAGGCAGAGCCCAGGAGCGGCTGGAGGCCGGGGGCTGGGGCCTGGGGCTGGGGCCCGGGGCTCCTGTTGGTGCCAGGGGGTAGTGCCCACTCTGGGGCTGGGCCGCCCCGCCACACCGACGCCAGGCTGAATGGGGACAAGCTAATATTAGCTGGGTCAGCCCCAGACAGCTGAGCTCAGGGGGCTGCGGGAGCCAGCCTCACTGAGCCCAGGCTCAGATGCGGCTTCAGCCTGGGCCACGGCAACCAAAGGAAGCTTTCTCAGACCTATGCAGGGCCTCCGATGCCCCTTCCACCCTGGCAAGACCTGATCCTGCCGGCCTGGTAGCCCTGATCCTGCCTCATCCTGACTCTGGCGCCGGCTCCAGCCCGCAAACCTCCGACCTATTGCCCATGGTGTAGCCCCCACCTTACCTGTTTCCTTCCCCACCCGCAGTACAGGAAGGGACTTCTCTCCCTGTACCCCTCCTCTGCACACAAGGACGCCTGTGTAGTTCCCCTGCAGGGGCTGCTGTTAGCACTGCTCTAGAAGCTGGGTGAGCAAAGAACAGAAGTCAAATATACCTGCCCTCCACAGGCTTACATTCTGGTGCAAGGTGAATAAAAAGAAACAAATGGATACATGGAATATATACTGTGTCAGATGGTAAGAAGTGCTATGGAGATGTACAATGGATTCTTAGTTTCTTCAGGAAATACTGGCGGTGGCAACTTTAGGCAAGGAAGGCCTCCCTGAGCAGGTGATGTTTCAGCAAAGACTTGAAGGAAGTGAGGGAGGGAGAGAGACGACATATGGGGAACAAAGGGAAGTGCGACATGCCCTGAGCGGACATGTGTCAGGGGTTCAAGACACAGCAAGAGGCCAGTGTCCAGGGCTCAGGCTTAGAGAGCCAGGGGACAGTAGCAGGCCAGAAAGAGTCAAGCAGAGCTCCCCACAACCCCTGGGCTCCCAACCGCAGTCTGCCTCTGGAAGGGCCTGCCCCTGGGTGCCCTGGAAGGACCTGTGCAGTGTTTGGCTGTGCTCACATCTGCACTGCCGTCCCCTCCCCTCCCATGGCCTTGGGGGCCACACAGTCTGGACCTCTAGGGAGCTGGGCCTCAGAGAGGGGGCTCCTGCCTCACCATAATAGGGGACCTCCGTCATCTCTCTAAAGGCCAGCTATGTCCAGGAGGAGATGGTGGGGCCATCCTTGGTTGCCACCACACTAAGGGGTGAGCTGCTCCCTGAGGGAGGTGTGGAGCCGGAGAGAAGTTGGTGAGGGAGCCAGAGGTGAGGGGCCCTTCCAGACAAAGTCCTGTCAGGAATTTCCATTTGCATAGCCCTCGACGGCTGCTCACCTGGCTTCTACTCCAGGTGTGTTGACAGAAGATGGTTAGTGGAGTGGCTGTGGAGCGGACTGGAACCACACCGCCTCGGCCCAAACCTGGCTCTGCTGATGGTTAGCCGTGTGGCCTCTGCAGTTCAGCCCCCTCAGCTGTGAAGGGGGGATAACAAGAGTCTCCACCTCAAGGGGTTGCCATGAGACCAAATGAAATAATCTACAGAAAGCCCTTCAGCACAGACACGGCACCGCACAGGTGTGCCCGTCGAGCACTGCTGGCATTCTCACCATTTGGCACCTGAGGCCTCTTCCTGGGGTGCTCTGCAGACACGCACCTCACTCTGGGGGAGGCTCGGTGATTCCCCAGGGAGTTTCTCTACCCTCGTAGGGGGTAGGATGGGGACGTGTGACTCCCTTGGGCCTTGTCATCAGGACAGGACTGTGAACATTAGACCAGAGCCTCCCACCAGGGCCAGCATCTTAGAGACTGTTTTATGTTCAACCTCAGGAGCTCTCTGAGCAGCTCGGAGGAACACAGTCACCTGCTGGGCCACCTGGAGCCATCAAGAGCCCTGGGCGGCAGCTGAAGGCTGGACTCTTGGAAGCCCATGTGGCTGTCATCTATCTGCTCAGGGGCAGCCCTGGGCAGCATGCCTCCCCCGCGTTGCCATGGTGCCGCTAACTTGTCCCCTGGCCCGTCCACACACCTGGAGCGTGGCCTGGGTCTTTCTAGGCCTTAGTTTCTTCATCTATGAAGTATGCACAATGATGTCCCCTACATCTCAGCAATGTTGGGAGAATCCACGAAGACCAGAGGCAGGAACATAATTTGCGAGGGAGAAAATGTGGATCATAGCAGAGCCATGTGCAGGAGGAAGTGGCCATCTCAAGGGCAGGGGGAGTGCTGGGAGGGGACACGGTAGAGGCGAGAGCGCAGGCCTTGGACTTGGCGGGGTCTGGGTTTTGGTCTCCGCTGTACCTCAGTGTGGGCTGGGGCAAGAGTCGTCTAGCTGAGCCTGTTTCCTCGTGTGTGAAGGGGGGATGAGTCTCAGAGGGGCAAAGCCCCGGCATGGCGCCTGGCACACAGGAGGCCCTTCCTGGGAGTTAGATCTGGCTGCCTGAGGCACCATTGTCACCCTGGTCCTGTCCGGATTCCCCTAGGGGTGTTGTTAGAATGAGGCCCTGGCTGAGCCACAGAGACTGAGAGGCTGCTGTGGAAGCCTCGTCCGATGGCCCAACAGCCTCAGGGGCATGAACCACTGTCACCAATGATATATTTAGCGGCACAAAGGTCAGAAATACCAGGAACTGGCTTCCTTCTAGGCAGCAGGAATCGTGTCCCCCGAGGCCTGGCTGTCACCGGCAGATTTTTTTTTCCTGTCTGCCAGTCGGGATCTGGGCGAGAGCCTCAGAATAAGGAATCACTGTGGTTTGCACTGGTTTGCCGAGTCTTTCCGTGGCCTTTCTCACACCCTGTAGTGGTACCCTTGGAGACTACGCCAGTCCCATCTTTCCAGATCACCCGCCCTTGGCCGCCAGGCACAGCAGCCGTGTCCCCGGCGTGCGCCAGCTCCCCTGCCTCCTGCTTGTGCTTATTCTCTTCCCCCCACCAAGAATGCCCTTTCTTCCATCTCTGTGTGTCTGAAACGGACCCACCCTTCGAGGCTGGCTTGATGGCCCCTTCTGTCTGGAACCTTTCCTGATGCCCCTCCTGAAGAGACTGCTCTCCCAGAGAACTCTTCCTGCCCTTGATCCAGCTGACCTACTGAGGTTGCACGTCTCCCTGACTCGGCCACAGCCTGTTAGAGGTCACGGACCGACTTCAGCAGTGCTAGTGCATGCCTGTTACGTAATGTGGAACCAATCAATCTTTGCTGAAGCAGTGCACCGCACAACAGCCCTGTGAGGTAGGATTTGATATTATCTCCATTTTATTGATGAAGGAAAAAGTGGCCCAGAGAGATTAAATGTATGAATATAATAAGACCACACAGTTAGTAACTGGCGGAAGGAGGATTTGGCCCCAGGTCTTCTTGGGGGAATTAAGAAGGTAAACTAGCAGTGCCAGTGTCCCTTCCTGCCCTGTTACGCTATGGTTCTCTGGTCAAGAATGAGGTGGACAGATGGATGATGGGCAAGTGGATGCAAGAATGAATAAAAAGATCAGTAAGTGGGTGGGCATGGATGAATGGATGGAGGGAAGGATGTATGAGTAGACACCCTGCTGGGTGGGTAGCTTAGTTGTTGGGTCAACACATGGATGATATGAGGATGGATGGATAATTTCTAGTCTCTTGGTTTCAAGGCAGGAGAGGAAGTCCCACCTCTCATTAAATAAAAACATCCTGGAGGATAGGACTTGGAAGCTGAGGATTTCAGGGTGGAAGGCATGGCGGAGTAACCCAGCCCATGTGCAGAGAACATGGGTTTGCCAGATGCGGGAGGGGGATGCTGGGAGTAGGGGGCAGAGACTGGCTTAGGGGACTGGTCCACTCTCAAAGGTTAGAGGCTCTGATGGATCAGAACCAGGACATGCTGGAAAGAAGTTGCAGGCGGTGCCATGTGATGAGGGAGACCTTAAGGCCCACAGTTTTCCAGACTCCTTGAAGCCACTGGAAGGCAGACAGTGAGTGGGGAATTGGCCTCTGAAACATGGGACACACTGAGCATCCCTGAGGAGCGTGCCTTCCCAAGGCCCTGGATGATCCTGGCTCGGCTATACAAAGATCCACCATATTCCCACGGCTTTTCGCCATCATTCCTCGGTTAGAGATATGAGCTCCAAGGCTTTCATTCTAATGGCCTAGCAAGGGCCAATAAAGGGACCACAAACATAGATGGCCAATCATTGAGCTTGGCAGGGCCAGGGGGCTCAGAGGCTGCTAGCCTGGAACAGATTCTTTCCCCTGGAGCTAAGGATCTCCATCTGCACAAGGCACAGTGCTGTGAGCATCTGTGCTCACAGACACAAAGCCCCGCTCCAGCATTCCCCAGCACCAGGCTGCACCCCCCTACACACAGACACTGGCCCCAGCAATCTCCCAGGGAAACCGGGTCCCAATGAGAGTGCCTAGTGTGCCGCTAAGTGCTCATTACAGTCTTGTCTGCAGCTAAGTATAGCTCCAGTACACACAAGACCAAGACAACAGGGAAAGTCTTCCCATAAAAAAGCTCCACACGCAAGCACACAAACATCCACACACGTGCTCCCCACACTTGTGCATACCAATGGCCTTGGACACTCATGGACCCATCCTTGCACCAACACAAAGTTTCATTCATTCACTAAGACATCCATTCTATAAATGTTTGTTGAGGGACTGGGGGAGTGGTTAAGAGAAATGTTCTGGAGCCAGACAAAGCTGGGTTTCAAATTCTAACTCTATCACCTCCCAGGCGTAGTACAATTATGGGCAGCTTAGCCTGGCCAAGCCTCAGTTTCCTTCTTTGTAAAATTAGGATGCTAGCAGCAGTATGGACCTCAGAGATGGTATATGGGTAATGAGATGGGACACGTAAGAGTGTTCAGGAACGGGTACAGCTCAGGATAAGTGACAGCACACAGCAGGTGTCTTTATCCTCATGATACCTACTGTGCACCTAGTGTTGTGTGGGAGCTTTATTGAAAGCCGTTATTTGTGGAGGTGGTTGTGAAAAGTGGTACCTGGTATATAATAAACACTCAGTAAATACTCAGTGATTGAATCAATGAAAAACTCAGCGAAAGCTGCATCGGTGGACGGCGAGATGTCCTTGGAGTTTTCTTCCTTGGGAAGAATCCACCTGCACTTGTCTCTCATCCGGACTGTGCCTCGTAGGATCTAGACGTTCTGGTGGGTAACACAGGGGTCCTAGAGACAGAGCTGGAACTCCAGGCCACCTCTTATTTTGTAGATAGGGAAATGCAGCCCAGCGGGAGCAGGGAGCTCTGGCACGAGGCAGGAAGGGGCTAGAATTCTGTCCAGCCTGGGGAGGAAACAAGCTGCAGGATTTGAAGGTGCTGTCACTCTTCCCAACCTTTGAACAGGCGGGCAGCTAAACTGGCTGGGCCATCTCCTCCCATTACACCTCCTCAAAAAGAAAGTGACATTTCCTGGTGCTTTTTTAAGCCCAGGCTAGCTGGGCCAGGCCTGGTGTGGGGTGGGGAGGGGGCAGGTGGCGCTGGAAGTCACGCAGCCCAAGTCTCTCCTCACCTTGAGTGATCTCAGGACTCTGGGAATAGACATAGTCTCATCCCCTTGCCATGTTTCCCAGATTCCAGTTCTGAGGCCCAGATTCTAGATTCCACACTCCAGTGCCCACACATAGGTATTGAATTCCACGATCCCGTGCCAAGTTCTGCACACCCCCCGCCCCAGGCAGTACTTGGGGTGTTGAACTTCATAACCAGCGCCTTTAGCTGGCAGCCTGCTGGGAGGGAAGGATATGTCTGACCCTCTCTGAAGAGGAGCCTTCATTCCTGTGGCCCGTCTCCTCAGTCATTCATACCCATGCCTGGTGGGGACCCGGGTCTTTGATTAGTCAGTGTACCCATTGCCAAGAGGTGAATGAGAGTATGCGCACTGCCTGGGTGTCCATGAGTCTGCTGTCGGTGAGGATACCCATTGCCAGTGCAGACACGGGTCTGCCGTCAACCTCTGAGCCTGTTGCCAGGGTTGCAAACGATCTGTGGAGACCGAGGCCATGAGAACATAGCTGAAGGATTCGTGAGTGCATCTGGAGCCGGTTCAGCCACAGGCTTGTGGGCAGAGAGTGTCCTTTACTGGTGTAGATGAAGATCCGATGGAAGCGTGGTCAGTGCCGGTGTAAACGCAAGTCTGAAATCAGCAATTGTGTACATTGCCAGTGTGGACGCAGAGAGAGCGTCAGTGAACTGGCGATTGAGCACACTGCCGGTGCAGAGGAGGGGGAGTGGGCCCCCCGGGAGGGGGTCACTTCCTGAGGAGGCTGCAGGGAATAAACTCATTATGCCCATTGTGTAGATAGAAAGCTTAAGGCCAGCAGACACCAGATGTGCACCCACGACCTTCCCACAGATGGGAAGCTGTGCTCTTGTTTGGCTGTGCTCCTGGTCCCTGGGAAGGGACCCCTGTCCCCTACTACTGTGCGGCATGTGGCTACACCTGGTAGCAGGGCCAGCCCTAATCCCCAGATCCAGCCACTTCACGGGCAATAAATATGAAAATCCAGTAAATTAGATGATGTAAGGTGCCCACACTCATCCAACTGAACACTTAGAATGGGTGAACGTTAGTGTATGTATATTATACTTTGTAAAACTGGGAGAAAGTTTCTGTTCAAAGACGGTACATGCGACGGAGGGGGGTGTAGAATAAGGAAAACCAGATTGGTTGGGGGTGCTATTTGAGATTTTAAATACAGTGGTCAGAATAGGCTAGCACTTTCACTAGCCGGTGAGGGAACGATTCATGAAGATGCCTGAGGGAATGTGTCTTGGGTACAGGGAACACCCAGGGTGAGGGCGCTGGGGCAGGTGTGCATCTGGCATGTTTAAGGAACCTGTTTGAGGCGGGTGTGGCTGGAACAAACAAAGGGGACTGTGGCAGGAGAGGAGCTTGGAGGGGCAATGGAGGACCACTTCACATGGGGACCTGCAGGGCATTGTGAAGACCTTGGCTTTTCCTGTGAGAGAAATGGTGAGCCTATGCAGGGTTTGGGGGCAGAAAAATGACACAGATTTACATTTAGAAAGGATTTTCTGGCTGCTGTGTTGAAAGAAGTCCTAGAGCACCAGAAATATTGGAAACTGAGAGACCAGCTAAGAGGCTCTCACCATAATCTGGGGGGAGATGGTGACAGCTGGGACAGGGTGGTAACAGTGGTGGTGGAAAGTGGTCAGATCCTGGATTTATGTCAAGCTGAGTCAACAGGATTTCCTTATAGATTAAACGTGAAGTGTGACAGAGAGCGAGGTGTCAAGGATGACTCCACGGTTTTTATTAAAGATGGAGTTGCTATTTCATGAGGTAGAGAAGGCTGCAAGGCAGCGGTGTGGCACAGGAGTTCAGCTGAAATGTCAGGTTGGTGAGAGAGCCTATTAGACCTCCACCTAGAGATGCTAAGGACCTAGATGCTGCCCTGACCGGTGTGGCTCAGTGGATTGAGTGCCAGCCTGCGAACTGAAGGGTCGCTGGTTCGATTCCCAGTGTAGGGCACGTGCTGGGGTTGAGGGCCAGGTCCCCAGTAGGGGGGTTGTGAGAGGCAACCACACATTGATGTTTCTCTCTGTCTCTGTCTCCCTCCCTTCCCCTCCCTCTACAAATAAAGAAATAAAGTCTTAAAAAACACACACAGAAACAAAACAGACATGGATGCTGAAGTCCTGAGTTCAGGAGAAGGGCTCGGCTGCAGAAGACATTTGGGAGTATGCCGTTAGTGGGATTTGAATGGGAGATAGAGTTCAAGCCTTTGAAACTGGGGGAATTGCTAAAGTGCATGAGTATAGACTGAGAAGAGAACCAAGGACTGTGCCCTGGAGCACCCCGATAGTTAGAGGCTGGGCAGAGAGGTTGGCAAAGGACATCGAGAGGAGCAGCCATTGAGGTGGGAAGAGAATCAAGAGACTGTGGGGCCCTGGGAAGTGTGACAAAAAGGAGGGGGTGACCAGCTGTCTCTCATGCTGCTGTTGGTCAAGGAACATAAGGGCTGGGGATTGTTCCTGTTCTTTCTGCCTAGAGTGCTCTTCCTTGTAACCTATACTTTGCTAGTTGATTCTTACCCATCTTTTCGACCTCTGCACTTGTCACATCCTCCTGGGGCTGCTCAAACCCCAAGACTTGTTAAAGACCCTTCAAATGCCTTGTTCATTCTCAAAGCCCTTATCACCTCATAGAGGCCTGGGTTTGCTTGCATTGTCATTTGATGAAGACCAGTCTCCTCTGTTAGGCGACTGCTTTGCTCACTCTCTACTCAGTGCTGCACAGGCTTGGGGAGAAGAGTAAGTACTTGTTGCAGAGAGAGCAGGTAGGCAGTCAACTGTGGTCCTGCCTGGGCTATGCCTACTGCCCTCCTTGAGCTGTCTCTCTTGGGGTTCATCTTTTTATTCCTTTTCCCCCAGTGTATACACACATTTATATGTATACATGCATACCCTACTGGGAGTCGGGACCCCTGACTCAATGCAAAAACACAAGTGGGCACTGGTCTTTTTTCCCAGTGGATTTCTAGGGGACACACCATGAAGTATGGAGCCTCAGTTTTCTCACCTGCCTAATGGGGACAATCAAGATGGTCCTGCTGATGGCCCAGCTAGTGTGTGTATGCATGTATGTTATTTGCATGGGGTTCAAAATGCGAAGATGTGTTGTATACTGCAGACAGCTATATCCAGTGCCGTCATCATGGGAAGACTAACGTCTTTCTCCCAGGGCTACCTGGACAGATGTGGAAGAGGTTTGCAAATGGAAGCCCTGGAGCATGGTGGTTTGAGGGCCAGAGTGACCTGGTTTCAGATTCTGCCTCTTACTTCTAAGCTGTGTGAGCTTTTGAGTTTTTGGACTTCTTATGCACCTTGAACCTCAGTTTTCTTGTCTGCGAAACGAAGGTCATGGCACCTTCCTTAGAAAGGTTTCTAAAGATGAGTGAGATCATGTTTGTAACAGTGGACATTGTTACTTGACAGCAGAGGACAGTGAGGCTCAACAAAGCTAAGTACTCCTGCCACCGAGGGCCTTGTGAGGATTAAACAGGGCAAAGCACGTGGTCCATTTAGCCACGCACAGTGAGTGCTGAAGAGAAGCAGGCTCTGATCCAGGCCAGGGGAGCTGGCCCAGGACAGGCAGTGTGATGGAAGCTGGAGGAGGCCTGGCCTGCAGGAGGGATGGCTCAGGGCAGGTCCAGAGGCTCTCACGGGGAAGAGAAGAAGCGGGTTGTTGTGGTGACTCCGGAGAGCAGAACTGGGATCACGGGAGAAAGGGGCAGGGAGGTTGACTTAAGCAAGAAATATAAGCATGTCTCTAGAGCTGTCCGAAGACAGAATGAGTGGCTTCAGAAGTTCCCTGTCACTGGTGGTCACCAACAGAAACCTCTGTCTCAGGGTTACCACAGGGGGATCGTTGACCTGCCCCGTGGGAGGCCTGCATCCTATATGGGATGCCTTCCAACTCACTTCCTGACCTGGGAATCTCAGTCATATATTTCTCATTTCAAAGTGTGGCACAAAAAGGTTTGAGGAACATGAGACACAGCTATAACAGAACCCTTAGAAATAAAGAAGAAAAGAAAAAAGAGTATAATGAAGAGAAGAAATAGAGATATCCTAAACCAAGGTAAAGGACTAGTCCAGAGCTGAGCACTCAGTTTAGCTGAGCTCCCTGGCAGCCAGAGCGAAAGAGGAAATATGAAGGGCTCCATAACTCATCAGACAGGTGCACCGGGAGACACACACAGCTCTAAGCTTTGAACTAGAAGAGCAATTTTCTGTGTGGAACACTAGTATTTCTCTGAGTTTAAAATGTTAATGGGAGATGGTGTTTATAGTCCTGACTCCAGGAGGGAGTGGTGCTGGCTCCTGGTGGGACCTTTCTAGCCTGGGAGACAATAGGGACATTCTGGGACAGCACAACCCCGTGCTCCCAAGACGACATGGGCATGCTGTCCTTCCCGTGACTGACTAAGGTTGAAACTGAGCTGGAGCGGTCAGGTCTGGCTCACAGGGCACAGCCAGGCCAAACTGTGCTGTGGACTGTCTGTGCTGTGGGCGGCCTCGGGGGCAGGGTTTCGAAGCAGGACAGGGCTGCCGGCACTGCTCAGGGCCTCTGAGACCTTGGGCAAGATTCCTCACCTCTCCAAACCTCAGCCTGGCGTCTGAAAAGCAGTGACAATAATAGAACTTACCTCACTAGGCTGCCATGCGGTTTAAATGCGACCGATGCTTGGAGAACCCAGGAGGCAAGGCCTGCTTGAGACCAGGAAGCTACTGGCGTTAATCCTCCATCTTGTTACCAGTTAGGCTGGAAAGCCGGGAGCTCTGGCGCCCACCCCACTCCCTCACTGTGCGACCTTGGGTGTCCTTTCCTACCCAGCCTCTGTTCCTCCCAGCCCCAAGGCAGGGGCACCTGTGGGAAACCCTGCAGAAGTGGGAATGAGAAGTCGACCCCATCGCCCCAAGGAGAGTGTCCCTCACGGCTGGAGACCGCAATGCTGGGTCTTGGACATGGCCTTGCCCGGGGCTGTGGCACCAGGACACAATCTTTGAGGGTCATGTCATTGGCTCTCACGAGGCAGCATTTGCTCCTGGTCTGTTGTTAGCAAGTGGTAGCAGAAGCAGCATAGAGTAGAGGGGGAAAAACTGAAATTAAACACATTTCTCCCTTTAGCTCTTGCTACTGCTCCTTGCATTCCCCAATACCATAGTTTCAGAGAAAAAACAAAAACGCTTCGTTTGGATTTTTGTAGAGGGAAGCTTTGGCCCAACTCCTGGAATACCAGTGTACAAAGGAACTGGCAGTCTTGGGGTTTCTCCCTGCCCCAGAATCCTGCCCTAGATCTGGAGAAGCCCTAGACATTCCACTTATTCCTCCAGGCCTCTCGGTAATGTCGTCCTTCCTGGAGTTTGTTACTATTATTGTCCCCCTTTTAAGCATAAAGGGACTGAGCCTCTGAGATGTTACTTGCCTGCAATCATAAGCCAGTGGCAGAGCTGGGATTCGAACTCAGGTCTCCGAGGCCAAGTCCAGGACCCTTCCCCTTCCACTATGCTGCTGGCTCCCTAGCCACTAATGTCGTCTCAGGCTGATGGGGTTCATTGTGCATCAGAACGGCCTGGCACTGGTTCTCATCTGGCCCCCCGATCCCAAATGCCAGGATGGGGCTGGCAGCATTCAAGCCACTGAGGGCACAAATTAAAGGGGAATTCTGGTCCCACCCACCACTACGGAACCCCAGTCCCTGGGGGTGGGGCTGAGGAAACTGCATTGGTAGCTCCACCCAGTCGCCCTCTCCCAGCACCTTCCGCCAAAACCTCTGTCCGCTCCTGCCTCCTTCCTGCCCCACCAGACTCCCCCAGGGAGGGCTTTGCGCCCCCTGCTTTCCTTCCCACCCCTCCCTGGGGCTTGGCCCTCACCAAGGTCTCCTCGTTGCTAAACCCAGAGACTTCTCCTTTGACCTTATCCTACTGGGTCTCTCAGAGGCCATCCCTTGGGAAACAGCCCTCCCCTTGCCCTCGGGGACCAGGGCAGGCCTTGTGGGGCAGACTGGCCACTGTGCCGCTCAGCCAGGCCCACCTAGGAGCCCGTGGGAGGCAGGCTCACTCACGCCACGTGGGCCGAGCAGGGGCACGGCAGGGTTGGGGGGTGGGGGTGCTCTGAAGGACAGTCGCACCGTTTTGTGATGTGGGGGCACGTCTCCCCTCTGTCCCAGGTGCCTCCCAGCTCAGCAGTTCCCATTCCATGACTGTAAGATTCTAGGCTTTTCTACGTGTGAGATACTCTGATACTAAGTGCTCTGTTTGGATGGGAAAGGTCCGAGGTGGGAGTGCCCACTAAGGGGCGGAGCGGGAGATTTGTGTGGGGACTGAAACAATGCGTTTGAATACTGCCTTCTTACGTTCTGTGTATTACTGCATTTTGTCATCACGACTACGCGGGAGGCAGGGAATCTTATCCCACCTCCTCCCTATCAAGGAATGAAAGCTTACAAAGGGACAGTGACGCGTCCAAGGTCACCAGCTGAGCCAGGCCCAAAACTCAGGTTGCTCTGACCTCAAGACCCTGCCATCTCTGACCCAGCTGCTGCCTCCTTTGACAAGAGGGACTCGAGCTGCTCTGGACCTGGGATCTAGAAGGCAGGCGGGACCTGGGGAGCGGAGAGGCCTGCGAGGGCATTTTAAAACAAAGGCTCAGAGGCCACAATGATGAAGGCCCCAGGCAAGAGGCCAGTACTGGTGTTTCGGGAGAACCCGATTCTCAGCTCTGCTCCACCTGAGAGCCCTGTGGCCTTGGACAGGTCCCCTCCCTCGCCTGCCTCCCGTTCTCCATTTCTGCCGCAAGGGGTGGCTTTTGGACCAGAAACCCCTTAGGGCTCGCTCTCTCTCTCTCCCTCCCTCTCTCTCCCTCTCTCTCTCTGTCTGTCTGTCCGCGTGTGTGTTCTAGGTTTCTAATGACCATGTGTTCACAAATCCAGGTTACCCCCGATTTGAGACATGCCATGAGTTAAATAACAGCATGTTGGGGAAATGGGAAGAAATACTATTTTAAGGATGTGTACACTTTATGACATATTTTCATTTCCAACACGTGAAAAAATGTGTATCTTGGAATGAAAAAGCACCATGGGAACCTTTGCCACCTCCAAAGTTGCCAGCGGGTAGGGCAGCACTTTCTGGATATGACCTAGGTCTAGGGTCCTGAGAACGTGAATTCATGAATTCAGCGAAGCGGATTCTTATCTCTTGGGGAGTCTGGGCTCCCTGAGACCTGGGCACTGCCTTTTCTGGCCTTGGGTCCCCCACTGCCCAAACTGGATCCCAGGACTGAGAGGGTTGGTGTGGTGGGACGAGGTGATTCTGATCTGGGCACGGCCTGCCTCCCTGCGGCTTTCCTCTGGGCTGGCTCAGTGGCCTTTTCTCCATTCCCACCCTGCCTATCCTCTTTCTTTCGGTCAGGGACCGTCCCAGGGAAAGGTGCACAGCCCCCGGCTACTGTGTGAGTGATCGCCTCGGGCATGGCAAAAGGCCGGGGCCCTGGGCCGGACCTCAGCTCAGAGAGCACGTGCCCAGAGTGCCTAGCCAGACCCTGAGCCCTGCAGGAGAGGGCCCATACGTGGGCATGTGTGCACACCCCATACATGTCCTTACACACACATGCCACACCCATGTACGTCCTTATAAACGGACACCCACATATCTCTACCACCTGCATGAAATACATACACTACCCGCAGTGACCGTTTACACAAACCTTATACACATGCCTGGATCAGGTCACATAAGCAGGTGACATACTTTCACCACATACCCACCTGCTCCACGTTTACACACTGCCTCCCCCTTCCCACCAGCATTCTCTGCAGCACACAGACTTTCCCAAACAGGCGCCCACACAGCCATGTTCCCCACACACATTCACTCCCTCCAGCTCCCACCCTCCATGTAGCACCACCATAGGGAGCTCCTACCACCCGCTTCTCCCTATGCTGGGTGCCAAGAAAGGAGGATTCGTGAGAAGGAATGCAGGCCAGGACCTGGACACCTGGGTGTGCTCGGGACGCAGCCAGGCTTCTTGGAATTGATGGTGGAGGTATCTTTTGATCGATCAAAAAGGGGACAGGACCCCAAAGGGTCCCTTCCCCATTCTTCCCTCCTCAAAGTCCTCAGCCAGCCCCAAACACAATGGGCACGTCCAGCCCAGGGAACTGCAGACGAGTCTAATTCAGTTTCCAAACTCTATTCAACTGACAATTTATTTAGGCCAATTGGCCATCCCGCCTGCTCTGCATCACTGGCTCCACATGGATTGACTCAAATGCTGCACACCCCCGCTGGGCAGATTTAATTAGACAGAAAAACTGACCTGAAGCCTCTGGGGGCCTGGGGCCTGGACATTAGCCAAGGCTCCCCTGATTAGCCCCACTGCTTGAAACCTTGCCTAGTCTCAAAATCCTCACTCAGAAAGGACCAAGTCCAACCCTCACTTTGCCAATGATGACACTGAGGCCCAGAGAGGGGAAGTAACTTGCCAAAGTCACACAGCGAGAGCTTGGCCAGACCAGAACGTTGGCCCCTGCCCCACACTGCAACCATCGTCTTGATCCTGGAACACCAAATTGCAAGAACACAGATCCCCACGGCAAAGCCCTGAACAGTTCTGAAAAGCGAGTACAATTTTCTGAAGATGACTGTGGCATACATAATTTAGCAATGAAAGTCATAGCACATATTGGTCATTTTAATAGATAAGATAGTAAATTGCCTTCCTGATTTATGGTTTCAGGGGTGGGGTTATGATAAAAATAAGTTGGTGATTTATAAAATCTCTTCCTAAGTCAACAGATCGTTAGTAGGTTTGTCTGACTTTATAGCCAACAGCCTCACCGCTCTGGTTACTATAGAAATGGGATGCCTCGTTCTGTTGCCATGGCTACCATTTTCTAGAACACAATTGGTGGGTCTCCCTTGGTTTGTGATTTGGTTCTGGGGAGGAGAAAAAAAGCCAGAAACTACCAGCTTCGGTTTATGCTGCATTACCAAGAGATCTTGGCTATGTTGTGTTAAATTTCACAGGGTGGTCGCTGAGGTGACCAGGCTGGGTGACAGTTACCACTGAGCTGCTGGGCAAAGCTCCCTTTGTACTACCTCACCATCTATCAGCCCAGGAAGGACTGGCCTCACCGCTGGCCTGGATCCTGGCTGTGGGGCATGGATGCTGCAAGGGCGGGCTGGGGAAAGGAGGCAAGGTCTGCTGGGTGGCAGGAAATCAGGAAGCCTGGTGATGATGGACCCTAGGGATGGGAAATCCAGGAGCTGGCACCATCCGAGCAGGGAGGCAGGCTAAGGGCATGGAGGGAGGCCGAGGAGGCAGAGGCAAGGTGGGCTAGAGAGACAGACACTGAGCCAGTCACACTCCATGGGATGCAGTGGGCCGGGGAGGCGTCAGCTGAGCGACCGGCTGAGTGACCATGCTTGGGGTCTATTGTATTTGCAGTTGGTCGTGGCCACTACTGCATTGTCTGTGTGCTCTGAGTATATACATGTGTGGTGCTCTGTAGGGGTGGCGGGGTGTGCGTCCTGCAGTGCAGCACCTGGGTGGTCACGTTTGGTGCACGGTGATGTGTCTTGGCATGCTCCATGGGGCCCTGTGTTCTCTGTGTGTGTGGTCAGGACACTGTGCTGTAGTTTGTGTGACCACATGCATGCACAGTATATGTGCTTAGGCAATGGGCGAAGTGTGTACTCTGGGTAGTGGTGTGTCTGTGGTCCCTGAGTGACTGTTCCATGTCCTCTGGTGACTGGGGATTCGAAGGCAGGCAGCTCCCGTGGGGCACAGCCCCCGACCTTGCCTGCCCCAGAGGTGCCCTCCCTGCCAGTGTCCAGCTGATCCAGGTCCTCCCCTCCCCACGCACGTTCCCCACCTCCCTCTGGCTGAGCTCCTTGAACAAGTTGAGGTCACCCCCACCCCGCCCTCTGGGTCTTCGAGGAGGTGAGCCCGGTGGCGGTGCAGGCTAGGCCGTCCAGTGCTGCTGTCAGCGTTGGCTCACTGAGCGAGGTGTGGCTGCCTCCCCCGCCCCCGCCCTGGGGCTGCTTGTAGCTCCAGGCACTACCCAGTCCTGGGCAAAGAGGCCCAAGAACCACCCTGGCATTGGCTGGGCTCCAGCCGGTGGATCCAGGCATCCCAGCTCTCTCCCTCACCGGGGACAGGCATACCCTGCCCTCGGCTAGTCTGGGCTGTGGGTGTCAAGCTCCACGATGAACCATTCAGACATGACCAGGGGCAGCGCCCCAGTGCACAGTGCGGTGTTTCTAGTGGTGGAAAGAGCTTACTTAGGCTCTGGAGCTAGAGATTTGGGTCCAAGCCTCTGCTTTATCACTAGCTTTCAACCCTTGGTCTAGTCCTTGAAACTCTCTGTACCTGGGTTTCCGTTTTTGGCACAATGGGGCTTGACCACCTGTCTGACCAGGTGGTGTGAGGATTACAGGTACAGAACAGGCCCTTAGCTTGAGGAGCTTCCTGTTCTCTCCTCCCCACGCTCAGACTCCCTGAGACTGGACAGAAGGGAGCCTCAGACCCAGCTGGGTGCGAGCCCTTGCTTTGGCTGTGCACCGCGGCTCACCTGCTGGTTTCGGGCTTACGAGGACACGGCAGTCTGAGCAGGCCGGGGGCACCTTCCTCCACAGCCCTCCGAAGGGCACACTTGGACCCGGCGTTGCTGGGGCCCTGCCTGTTGACAGAGGACCAGGCTGCTGGCAGCAAAGGCCAGTCGGAAAGCACCAGGAAGCTGGGCAGGGCAGGAGGCCCGGCGTCCACCTCTCCTGGCTTCCCAGGGGAAGAAGGCCTAGGGTCTGGCTTGAGGCCGGGCTGCTGCTGCCCAGCCCCCACCCCTCGTCCTTTGGCTCTGGGGCCCGGAGAGGAAAGTATTGAGATAGGATTCTCACCGAGGGCTGAGAATCAAGGATTTTTTTCTACCCTAATGTTTATAAGACCTGACCTCTTTCTGGCCCTCATTTTCCCCATCAAGGCCTGTCCTGCGAGAGGGACAAATGGGATGAAAGCTGTAGGGGCCTGTGGGGCCGCCGGGGAGGCAGAGGGCTCCTGGGACAGCAGTGTCCTGTCTGGGCCGTTCCCATGAGCCTCCCCTGAGCACTAGTGAGCTGGAGTCGGAGACAGGCTCACTGTCTCCCAGGGGTGAATTTAGAGGCTCCTTGGCAGGGGGGCTTCCTTTGCTGCCAAAAGGAGCCTAACCTGGAGAAGATGTCCCAGAAGAAATGCTACTTAGGGGGGTGCTGAAGGATGGTGGGTTTTCCAGAGAAAGGTCGGCAGGAATACCCTGATGGAAACAACAACAGGTATGAGATGTGGAGATGGGGTACCTGGGCGGGGGGGTCAGAAATGGCAGAGAGCTGCACGTGGCAAGAATGTTGGGTGCACGTAAGGAAATCAGTGCGGCCAGGGCACAGAGAGTGCCGGGGTGAGGAGTTAGGGCTCTCCTCTGGGGGCAGCGTGGTCAGGTGGCATGTAGAGCTGGGATGCCAGCCAGCTGCTCCCTCCGGTTTGGAGGCTAGACTGGTGGCCAAGACCAAAGCCTAAAACTTATTAGCTTTGATGGCCATAGCCCTGTTGAGAGAAGGTCATGTATAAGCAAAGGGGACAGAGGATAGATGTGGGGCAGATTAGGAGGGTGATATCATCCATGGCTGATGGGGCAGCGAGGAGGAGAGGTGCCCCTTGTTTTCCGCCACTGCCCAGAGTCGAGAGCTCAGGGGTGCAGTGGCCTTACTCTTGGCGTCCCTCTGTCACAAAGGCCAAGGAGGCGGGTATGGCTGGGGGCATGACTTACCCATGGGGAGTATGGGCTGTGAATGCCAACCTCCAAGATGGGGCTCTCCAGAGAGAGTCTGGGGACAAATACCCAGTGGACAGAGATGTTTTAGCTCCAAGAGCTTTGGTAGCTCTGGTGATGGGAAGTGCCGGATGAACTTGGGTCACAAGTAGTAGTCTCTTTCTGTTGCTTCCACTTTGCTCTCCTGGTCTACCTCTGTGGTGACCTAGGCTGGCAATATTATCTGGACCCTTACAGAGCTGTGTCTGGAGTTGGAAGGCCTGGTTTAAGTCCCCACCCTGCCCCACCTGGCCCAAACCTCACCCTCTTCACAGGGCCGAGGGGGCTCACCTCTTCAGTCCACTGCACTGTACTCGTCTCTGTGCATGTCCTTTACCCTCAGCTGGGTGAGGAACTGCGTGAGGGTGTGCTGCAGCATTATCCCCTCTGTGCTGGGCATAATCTGGTGCTTGATGAGGAAGGAAAGGGAAAAAGGGTGTATGGATGGATGGATGGATGGAAGGGAGAGAGGGAGGGAGGAAAAAAGAGGAGAAGATGGAAGGAAAGAATGGATGCATGCATGTAGGATGGAAGAGAGGGAGGGAAGAAGGAAGGAACAAAGAAAGGAAAGAAGGAATGGAGGGAAAGAGGAAGGATGAATGGATGTGTGGATGAAAGGGAGGTTAGAGAGGACAGAAAGAAGGAAGGATAAGTAGATGGAAGGGAGGGGAAAGGGAAAGAAGGAAAGATGGATGACGGGTAGATGGATGATGGCTGGATAAAAGAAAGGAGGGATAGGTGGATGAAAGAAAGGATGAACAGGGATCATGACTGTTAGTCTAGAATAAAATTTTTGAGAATTGCTCAGTGCGCTAAAGCACAGCACAGGTGCAGGGTGGGACTGGCGCTCCTTGAAGTTATCTGTGAGGGCAGCTCTGTAGACCAAAGGTGCCACCCATTCCAGACTGTACCCCAGGGCTGCCTCCAGGAAGATGGCCCTGTTCCGGCCACGGTCTGTCTTGGCCAAGCTGAGAGAAGGAAGGTCCAGAGGGACGGGGAGCAGCAGGAACATGCAGGCGAGATGACCACCTGGGCCACGGAGGAGAGCTGATCTGCACAGGACGGTGCCACGGAGGCCATGGCATGTTAAGAGCTCTGGGGGACCCAACCGGAGGCTGTAAGAAGAGATCGTCCCTGGAATTCAGTCTGAGCAGGAGGGTTTGAAACTCAGACAGCTGCTTGATCCTCTTTCTTTGGGCTCCATGTATGCGAGGGGCTCAAGAAGCCCAAGAGGTCATCATATGGGGCCACCAAACCAAAACTAAGGGTCTCCTGGACCTTTTTCTGGGGTTTCAGGGCCAGAGCTGGTGGCTCTGGACAGGCTGGGTTATTCTGACCATTTCCTTCTTGTTGGTGGGGTCTGAGAGACGCAGGCACCCACATATGTTTCGAAAACCCCAGAGCTGCAGCACCCTCTTGTGCCTCCCACCCATACCCCTGTCCTGGGGCTGGCAGGCAGCAGGAGAAAAGCAGACCCTGTGGTTTATGGTACCTTTGAGGCTATCTGGTCCAGCTCTCCTCCTGTGTTGGTGCCCAGACCAACAACACAGTATCTCTACTTGAATACCTCCAAGGATTGGGAACTCACTTCTAGATTGGGAATATTGAGTTCCGAGGAGGATAGAGTCATCTTTACATCTAGATGGGACAGAGCCTGAAAGAGAATCTGGGAGGTACAGCTCCCTGAAAAAGGGAGCGAATAGGCTGGAGTGGGAAGGAAGGAAGATGGGAGGTGTGGCCCGATTCCACCCTAGCTGCCCCCTCTCGTTTCTTTGCCCACTTCGGCCCCAGTAAGCTAGGCCACTTTTCTTAGGGTGGCTAAACGCTTTAACCAATCCCTCCCAAACCGCAGCGGCTTAACACCATAGAAATTTACTTCCCACTCAAGCAATAGCTCCACGAGGGTATGTAGCAGTCTTTCTTTTCAGGGTCCCGGGCTCTTTTCTTCTGGAGGTTCTGCAGGCGCCCAGGGCTTCGGCATTTGCCTGGCAGTCGGGGGGAGAAAGAGCGCCTAAGATTGAACAGGAAAGTTTTATGAGGCAGGCGGGCCATTAATGCGCACCCCTTTGGTGGCCTGAGCCCAGTCGCAGGACCCCACCGAACCCAAGGGAGGCTGGGAAATACCGTCTAGCTGCACATGCGGGAGGAATGGAACCATGTTTGGGAAAACAAAGCGATCTCTGCCACAACCCTTTCTAGTCCTCGAGCTTCCTTACCCTGTGCCCCGAGGAGGGACAGGGCCTGTCAGCTGGGCCCGCACTGGAGGAGAGGTCATTGGGCATCTTCCCCTGGCCTAGCCTCGGACTGGACTCAACACAAGGGCGCCCCAGGTTTGTCTGCTCTGGGTGGGCGCGCCTCCCCTCTGACGCTCTGTGTTTCTGCCCCACAGTATGTGGCCTTCGCCTCCCTCTTCTTCATCCTGGTGTCCATCACCACCTTCTGCCTGGAGACCCACGAGCGCTTCAACCCCATCGTGAACAAGACGGAGATCGAGAATGTCCGGAATGGCACGCAGGTGCGCTACTACCGGGAAGCGGAGACCGAGGCCTTCCTCACCTACATCGAGGGCGTCTGCGTGGTCTGGTTCACCTTCGAGTTCCTCATGCGTGTCGTCTTCTGCCCCAACAAGGTCGAGTTCATCAAGAACTCGCTCAACATCATTGACTTTGTGGCCATCCTCCCCTTCTACCTGGAGGTGGGCCTGAGCGGCCTGTCCTCTAAGGCGGCCAAGGACGTCCTGGGCTTCCTGCGCGTCGTCCGCTTCGTGCGCATCCTGCGCATCTTCAAGCTGACTCGCCATTTTGTGGGCCTGCGGGTCCTGGGCCACACCCTCCGCGCCAGCACCAACGAGTTCTTACTGCTGATCATCTTCCTGGCCCTGGGCGTCCTGATCTTCGCCACCATGATCTACTATGCCGAGAGGATAGGGGCGCAGCCCAATGACCCCAGCGCCAGTGAGCACACCCACTTTAAGAACATCCCCATTGGCTTCTGGTGGGCCGTGGTCACCATGACGACGCTGGGCTACGGAGACATGTACCCGCAGACGTGGTCCGGGATGCTGGTGGGAGCGCTGTGTGCGCTGGCCGGGGTGCTGACCATCGCCATGCCCGTGCCCGTCATTGTGAACAATTTTGGGATGTATTACTCCTTAGCCATGGCTAAGCAGAAACTACCAAAGAAAAAAAAGAAGCATATTCCACGGCCACCGCAGCTGGGATCTCCCAATTATTGTAAATCTGTCGTAAACTCTCCACACCACAGTACTCAGAGTGACACATGCCCGCTGGCCCAGGAAGAAATTTTAGAAATTAACAGAGCAGGTAGGAAACCTCTTAGAGGCATGTCGATCTGACCTTTCACCTTTGCCCCCTGTAGCGATGATTCCAGATTCAGTCAGACTGCTTCCTTAGTTCCGTGGGTGACCCCGGACCACCGCACTCAATCTTGAGGCGTGGAGCCTGGGGGCCCAGGGAGATGCTGGGCAGCCAAATTCACCAGGCGAGAGCCAGCTAGAGGAACCTCGCTGGTGGCTCTGGGTAAGGAGGTTGACGTGCTGGTCTCATGAGGTTCTGAAGAGACGACATGGCCCTCGAGGTTGCCGAGGACTCTCTTAGCAGGAGCCCGGGGAGCTGATGCTCTGTGGGCAGGAGTCCAGCGTGAGTCTCTGACTCAAGCCACTGACCTGGTGTCCGGGCAGGGGTGGGTGCGATTTGGAAATGGCAGACAGCTTCAGTTTCTGATTTGGTCTTTACGCGGCTCCCTTTGGGCTGTGCAGACGGCGCGAATGGTGCATGGGATCTGGCAGGAGGGGCCCTGCAAAGGCAGTGGCAAGGATTCTCACCCCCAGCAGAGCCTGTCTCCATAGCTGAGTAGCATTCGTGCTCTGATTCCGGCTGCCTAGCTCCAGGTGCGTCCTAGGAGACGCCTCTAGCCCTCCGTAACAAGCTTACTTCCCCCATAGCATGCCAAACCAACTCATCTTCTACCACCACTCTAGAGTTTAGCATTTATCTTTAGAACCTGTTGGAGTGACTCTAGCTTTCACGTTGTCTGTTTGGGTTGATGGTTGAGTGGGAGTTTCCGATGGCCTTCTGATGGAAGCGGCTGGTGAGCGAAGGACGGGGCGGGGGCGGCGGGGGCACCACCCCAGGCAGCTTATATGAAAGTGCTACAGACCAGCAACCACCTCCCACCAAGGGTTCTCCCCACTCCCGGCGGTAGGGACCGCAGCAGCAATACATGACACCCCAACCAGTGTACAGCCGCTTTCCCGTGACTTCAGTGGGGGTGGGGAGGGGAAGGGGAGGGCGGGCATGGAACAATACTAGTCACCGTGGGATATATTCTAATATTCCATGGCTAGTGGTTTGTTATGGGACTATCTCAGTTTTATGAGAACCTGCACATAGCACATAAAGTTGATCACGGGGCTCTGGTCCGAAGATATAAAGCCCATAGTCTACCTCTACCCATGGAATACCATCGACTTATTCTGTGGACACAGGGATTTCAAGGGAACAGATGACCCAGAGAAGAATATAGCAGTGAGCTAAGAAGGAGCGTGGGGTGAGGGGGGCTGAGTGAGTGCTGGCATTTAGTCTGTGAAGGACATCAGCCCTGGATGAGCAAGTTTCCCCAGTCTGGGTGGCCTCCCCCAGTGTGTGATTGATTCTTCCTCCCTGCTGATGCGCTCTCTGCCAAACCCCCCCCATCCCACACCAGATCTGGCTTCATCCCACAGCTATACCACCCAAAACAGTAGCCCCAAGGCCCACCTCTCTGCCCATGGGGGCTCTCCAGCCCCTTGTCCTGGTCCCATCCCCTCCCTTTCCCGGGATTCCTATAAGCACCTGAGAGGAAATTGGTTGGTGTCCTGGGCTGGGCCAGGGGGTGGGCAGGGGTCTCAGAAGCTAGAATAGGGAGCCTGAGGTGGGGCTGGGCGTACCTGGCCAAGGCATGGCTTCTGCTTAGGAAGTCAGGCGTTGGCCGGTGGAAAGCTCCTGCCCCACGTCTCCACTGTGGATGAGCCAGCTCTTTGACCTCAGGAGCCACCATCATGGCGGGGAAAGTTCCCGGGGCTCTAGGGGAAGGCCTGGTCTGGCCTAGCCCGCAGCTCCGCCCCAGACCCCGGCAGGAAAAGCTGAGCCTGAGTGGCATCGCCGTGGTGCTACTTGGCCATTCTGTCACATCCTTCCCAGCCCTGAATCTTTCAGGATTAGTACCCCAAGCATGGGTGCCCCAGGCCAGCCTGTCAGGGATCCCAGGTCACTCCAGTCAGGCACAGATTGTCTGCGCTCCTAGACAAAGCCAGTATTCTCCATGTGCTAAGGGTGCACACACATATGCACAAATATGCATGCACATGTGCACATGCATGCACACAGAGTGCAGACGTGTGTGTTCTGACATGCACACCAGCCCATCCCAGGGACAGAAGCCCTCTTCCCATGCTGCAGCAGACCTGTAGAACCCATGCATTCCTGCTGGATCCCCTGCCCCACAGCCATGGCAGCCTTGCCCCTGGGAGCCAAGAACCCGGAGCTCTGGCATGAGCAGCCTCCATGGCTGAGAAGGTATCCTGGGCTCCCCAAGTCTTTCCTCTGGAGCTCAGGTGCCAGGATCCTCCTCCCGCCATCCCTCTCCCGTCCCCACATTGGATCTCCACTCCCTTCCCAAGTACTCACTTGCCCTGCTGGTGCTGTTTTAATACCCATACCTGCCCACCTTGGCTCTGAGACCCCCTCTGAGCTTCACCCCTCACCAGAACACTCCTTCCTCCAAATGCTGGTGTGTGAGCCCAAGATTAACTGTCACTGAGAGGGGTGTGGTCCTTAGGGGGTATCCCCCATCTCTGCCTCCCTGAATCCCTTCCCATTCGCCTCCTTTCTGCTTATAGCTACGCACCTAGATGGGTGTGGGGCTGGGGTGTATTTGTGAGTGAGTGGGGGAGGCCAGAGGCACGGAAGGCGAATGTGGGAGGAGACCTGGCCCTGCAGGTGAGATGCAGCACCCAATCCCTTTCCAGCCTCACTCCACCCCGAAGGGCAGTCAGGTGGCTTCAGTGAAGAAATCTGGGGCTCTCCGTTTCCTCTTAGAACCTGGATTGGAGCCAAGCACAGCATGCCAGACCCTGAGGGCACCGCCCCCAGCTCCAGCAAGGCCTCCCAGTCAGGCCAGGAGCTCCCTCCTCTCCCCTCTACCTGTGTTCTCTCCTGCAGCCTCAGGTCCATGTGTCTGTGAGGACAATCTGGTCTTTTCTGTTGTGCCATGGTTGGCATGGCTTCAGTGTGGGGCATCTGTCCTGGAGAGTTGTAGGACCTCACAGGGGGATTCCAGGAGAGCACCCCATATCATCTGGAGCGGATGGCCCAGGAGAAGTTGCTCCTCTCCCATCTGCCGTCAGGGGGCCCAGGCTACTTGCTCTGGACAGCTCGGAGTGCTCCCACTGTCCTGGCATGCCCATTCACGTGTGTCTTGTCCTCCTCTGCTCCTGTAATGTGGGTCGTTCCTCCGTGGTGCCGCGTCCGGGCTATGGGGTCCCACCATAGGCGAGCAGGGGGCTGGCCAGGGGAAGGGGCGGTAGCCAGGTCCCCTTTTGTGCCCACAGGCATGCAGGCAGCAGTGAAGCCCCAGAGAAGACACTGCCCGGGACCCCTGGGAGCTACCACTGCAGCCTCCAAGGCATCTTTGGGGCGGGGGTGGGGGTGGGAGGTTCTCCCTGGGCAAATGAGTCCTAAGCGCCCCTCTCCCCAGCCCCCCGCCTTTCCCCTGCTTGGCTGCAGAGAGTGCCAGGAGTGGTGCTAGCGGGGGGCAGGGAGAGTGGCGCAATTGGGGTGGTGGTGACCAGGCAGGCGTGGGCAGGGCACCAGTGCATGAGCGGATCAAGTTTCTGCTCCAGTACAGGGCCAGGGTGGGCAACTGGGGTCCATGTGGGGTCTGTGTGGCCCCCAAGTGGTCTAAGGGGAAGTATCAGAAAAATGATGAAGCTCTGAGGGCCAGGCCTGGTGTTCTTTTCTGTGTTGTTCACATTCTCTCTTTTTCTCTCTCTTCACTAATCATGTTTCTCTCTCTTTCTCTCCTCGTTTTGTTGCATGACTTGTGCCGGTTCTCGTGACTGTACTCTGCTCGTGTCTCTCCCAGACTGTCCCCAGTTAGCCTGGGACTTTTTCCCTGAGCCCCCGGCTGGGCAGACCCCTTGGACCTAAACCCAAGGAAATGCCCAGCACCCCCCACCCCACCCCAGCCCTGTGTGCACCCCTGGTGGCCGCCGCTGAACAGTAAGTACATTGGCGGTGCCTGGAGACCAGGGCGGAAAAGCCAGCCCTGCTGGCTAAGGGCCCTGACACCGGGTTCTCCTTGCTCAAAAGTTTAAAAAAAAATGACCCTCTTGCGGACGCTCATCTATCTCAGCCCATTTCAAAGCCTGGAAACCATCTCTGTGAGCCGCTGCCCATGCTGCCATTTCATCATCGCAAGCCCGCGGGTCTACTGGGATGGAGGGGCCCTGGGCCGGGGAGGCAGGGCTCCCACGTTCTGGGGAGCAGATGGGGACCGAGGCTTCTGGTGGCCGTGTTATCCAAAGGATGGGGTAACAGCAGAAGGGTGGGGAGTCTTGGGCGAGCTGACCCTCTGGCCTCGTTCATGCATTCCCCAGGTTTAGAGAGTCGGCCTCTCCTTTGTTTCTCTCTCTTCCAGCCACCCCTCTGGAGTTGAAGAGGGAGAATACTCCCAGTTTCTGACAGCACCCTAAACTGCAGATAAACCAACAGCCCAGGGAGGCTGGCTCCTTCACAGAGCAAGACCTAAACTCTTTCACCCAATTATAGCCCTCTCCTTAAAGTCAAGGTTGATAGAAGAAATAGGCTCAGATGTGTCTGGGGTGGGGGATCCATTTAGGGAAGTGAGGGTACAAAGCTCACACCCACCCAGGGATCCCAGATAGTTACCCCTGCTCCTGTCCCCTGCAGGGAAGCCAGCCCCAACACGGGACCCTTTAAAGGCTGTGGGACCTGGATGCTCCAGGGGCATGGCGTGGGGGCGGGGCAGAGCCATTGGTGGGGTCTCAGCGCTCAGCCTGAGGAGAGGCCTCAGGCTCCAGCACTCACCTCTGACCTACCCCGGGGCAAGAACGGTAGGCTGTAGCTACCGCTACTGACAGGCCAACAGAGAGAGGGTAGGTTCTGGCTCCCCTCCCTGATGGAGGTGCTGCCTGGTAGGGCTTACTGTCTTCCCCTTGAGGAAAATTGGTGCAGGGTGCTGTGGGCCTCGATTTCCACACCCCTACCCACATTCTCCTTCTCACACTTCCTTCCCCTCTCCCCAACCAGCCTCCTGCCTCAGCCCAGAGAGGGAGGGAAGACTGGGCGTGTCTGTGCGCCCAGGTGTGTGCCCGCAGCCACACCCCAAGTGCTAAGCAGTCCCCGGACCCCAGGGAGGCCCCAGCCCCAGTTATGTGGTGTCAGAGTTACCTTGGTAACTGGCCTTTCTGACTCAGAGTAAATCGGGGAGTGAAGCCCCTGGGATTTGTCAAGAAACGCACTGTACGTGAAATGCTTTGCCATCTTGTATGACAGACTTTTTTTTTTTAAGTTCCAAAATTATGATGGGATTTTTTTTGGATTTGCTTTATGAATAAACCTGATTGGTCCATTTCTCTTTTGACTGACTGCCTCTTTGTAGTGACATGATGTGCACACGGGCCGTGGTCCTGCCCGCGGGCACACTGAGCATGTGCCCGCGGAGAAGGATCACCTCTGCGTGTAGTTACATGATGTGAACAAGGTCACGGAAGAGGGTCAAATTGGGAGGAGACTGTCTCCAGCTCTTTTTCCCTTTTAGTCTTTCAGAGATTCCCCCCACCTGTGTTCCCACTCATGTTGGTACCCGTCTTTCCTGGAGGCTCGCACCCTAAATAAAGTCTTTGAGAAAGCCATGGCACCCACCGTGGGGCCTGAGTTGGGCTCCGCCCTGGCCAGGAACATTCTGCTTTGAGAGCCCAGAGCGTGGGCCAGGCTCAGTCTCCAAGAGTGATGGGCAGAGGCAGAGGTCATACAGCAGCTCTGCCAGCTCCAGAGGCTTCCACAGCGCTGCTCCTGGACTTGGGAGAGGGGGAGCTCCCTGCTGTGGCCACACCTTGCCCCTCCATGTGCCCCCAGACCTCCTCCCAGGTTCCTTCTCAGGATACCACAGAGGCCAAGACTCGTCTTCCCCTCCTGAGCCCATCAGCTGCTGTTGTCTTTACACACCCATTTGCTCTGCTTTTCGGGGGATGCTGCTGAAAGGAGACAGAGGAATGGGAGCCCCCTCCCAAATCATGGCTCGCTGTCACTGCCTCATGCAAACATCCCTGTTGTGCCTGTGCAAGCTGACCAGGCCTGCTTGGTACAGAGCGAGGTGGACATCACTGGCTTGATCTGAGTGGGGATTGGAGCGGACTGAGTGACCAGCATTGGTCTGTGTGGTGGATGGAACAGACCGAATGGTCAGATTGGGTCTGTATGGGGGACAGAGGAGACTGTGTGACAGGGTCGAGTCTTCCGCGGGGGCAGAGCATACAGAGTGACCAAATTAGATCCATATGGGGGGTGGGAAGGCTATGTGATCAGATGAGGTGTGTGTGGTGGTCAGTGTGAAGTGAGTGATCAGACGGGATCTGGTGGGGAGTGGGGTACAGTTGATGGATGGGGTCTGGATGGGGTTAGGGGAGGCTGAGCTGGATAAGAGTGGGAGGCAGCCAAGCTCTGGTCAGCAGCAGAGGAGTCAGAAAAGACTGCCTCTCTGGACGGGAGTGTTTCTGTGTGTCTGTCTCTCTTCCCCCTGAGCTCTGTGTCTGGCCCTCTACCCATGTCTGCATCCACACCATCGTGTCTCATTGGCCCGGCTTTGGGCCCTGGGCCCAGCCCCCAGCACCGCGCTTGCTGGGCCTGTCCACTCATCTTTTTGCAAACTTTGAGCGAACCCAGGAGCCCCTCCTTCGCAGCACCGTGGGCAGCCCATAGGCTGCCTGAATGAGCCGGAGCCCCCAGCCTTGAGCCTCCCTCCGTGGCCCCTCACTTTTCCATCCTCAGGGACGGGCTGCCCTTTGCCAATGCCCCACCTCCGGCCTGTCCCCCCCGACTAAACAGTTTTCAGTGTCTCAATAGCTTCTGCTTATATGTTTGAAGATTCCAAACTGAATGGGGAGGTGGCGAAGGCCGCGCTGGCGAACGAAGACTGCCCCCACATAGACCAGGCTCTCACTCCCGATGAGGGCCTGCCCTTTACGCGCTCGGGCACCCGCGAGAGATACGGACCCTGCTTCCTCTTATCAACCGGGGAGTACGCGTGCCCACCTGGTGGAGGAATGAGAAAGGGTATGTAGAGGAGGCTGGGGCACTGCATCAGCCGGGCGGCCTCGCGCTCCTGCAGAGGGTGGGCGGGGTGGTGGGTGAGGGGCGCTGAGGGGCAGGCAGGCACACTGATGGGGGGCAGGGAGCAGAAGGAGCCCCCAGGGTCGGCCCCCACACTGAGATCTGAGTCCCTCTCTCCTAAGGGGCATGTCAGGCCAGCAGGGAGAGACTGAGGTCCAGGCAGCTGTGGGCTGGTATTAGGGTTAGTACCTAAGGGGTGGGGAGGGCTGGGGACAGGCTGGCTGACCACGGGCCGTGACCCCAAGGCAGGAGGGTGCCCTGGGATGCGGAGGGAGCCTTGACGGCTCCAGGCTGCTCTGGCAGATGGCAGGTCAGACCCAAAAGGCAAAGTGATCTTTCCATCCTGTAGTTGAGCAGGGCAATGGGGTGGGCCCGGCCTGGCCAGGACCCTGTGGGCTTAGCCACCCGAGATCCAGGTTCTGGAAGAGACATCCCTTTAAGAGAAACCACAGGCCATTGGGAGGGGAGCCATGAGGAAAGAGGTGGCTTCGGGCCTTGGGGGTGAGGCCAGTGTCCTTGCTAGGTAAGGTGCGTGCCAGTCAGAATATTGCTAGCGACAGAGAAGAGAATTTACCAAGAGAAGGTTGTTAACCCAACACTCTGTGCAGCCCCTTCCATCCCCAGCGTCCATTAGCCAGGCCCAGAGTGGTCAGCACCCCCTTGTGACTGGCGAAGGCCAAGCCCCGTGGTGGTTTCTGCTCAAGGACTCCTTCTACCAGACCCTTATCTTAGGCTGACACCCTGGGGAAAAGGCTTCTACTAGAGCTTGACTGAGCATGGGCTGGGGAGAGGCTTGGGGCAGGAGCCCAGAGCGCCCTAGCTCAGGGCTCCAGGCATTGGCCCAGGGCCCAGAAAGCGGAGAAAGCTATCAGCACAGCGGACTGGCCGGGCAGCTCGTGCATGTCTGGGAGCACCTCCCATGCCCACATGGGATGCATGCTGACTGGGGTGAGCAGGTTGGGCCACAGCAGCAGTTGGCTTTTTGGAGCAACAGCTGGTGTAGCCTGTGGCCATTTACAACTGCTCCAGTATTTGAAGTGGTTCAACAATACACAAGGAGAAAATGCAGAATTCAAAATAAAGGGCAAACCCAGGAGAGGAAAGGCAGCCTACACTGAGACGGGGGAAGGCCTTTTTGTCACCGGTGCTTAGTGTGCCCACCTGATCCAGGCTGGTCCCTGCTTCCTTGCCCTGCCTGGAGGTCCCTCGGACCCCAGCGCGGCATAGCTCTCCCCGCATGGTGCTGCATGGCGGAGGGCTGCTGGCCTGGCGGGGGGCGGGCCCCATCCTTGGCATCTTCCCTGGATAGGCCTAATGCAACTGGCTGTCCCCGCAGCGGAGGCTCTAGAGTGCCAGGAGCAGAGGCAGCCCAGGCGAGGGGGGGAAAGCAGGTACACGCTTCCCAGCGGCTGTGCTCTGCCTGCGAAGGCCTCGTGGTCTGCCCGCCTCCTTCATCTAGGGCGCTGGGTCAACCTGTGCGGCCTCAAGTAGCAGAAAGGAGAGTCTCTGCTGTGCTTCCAGAAGCCCGGGGAGTGTGGGACAGACGAAGTCCTCTCTTCCTGTAGTTGCCCAGCGGCAGCCACTGTCCACAGGTGGTACCCACTCTCCAATCCCACAGAGGCGAGGTGTGGCTACCAGAGTCTTTGGGAGGCACCAAGGGTGAAGTGCCCCCACCCCCACCCGGCCCCGCTCTCATATGGAGTCATGACAGCTGCCAAGGACTTGCTTTTCTTGGGATAATTCCAGGCCATAAGCCATGTGCAGAGCAGGAGAGGAGTTAGGGACTCTATGCGGTCCCCCCCAGCAGGGAGAGAAAGAGGCGAGCTAAGCTGGCCCACTGCATGGGAAAACCTCGCCAGCTGGAGCGGAGTCTGCCTGCCTCTGCATGCGGCTGCTCTGTCTTTCCTCCTCCTTCCTTAAAAACTAAGTACCAAGTGGGATGGGAAAGCCAAGAAGAGACGCTCAAGTGTTAATTGTATTCTTTACATACAGATCTTTGCAAAGAAAGCCCTGTCATTGCTAAGTATATGCCGACAGAGGCTGTGAGAGTGACTTGACCAGGCGGCTTGGCCGAGGACACTGGTGGCTATTAAGCATCTGGGTGGACCTGCAGCCCCTCCTCACCCTCGGACAGAGTAAATTCACGCCATGCAGGTTTGCCGGACGAGTCCGAGTGGCCCAGGCCTTGTGCTAGGACGGACGTAGCTTTTTCTACGGCCAAATGGTAACTGACCGTAGAGGATTTCTTTTTCTTCTTTTCAGTTTTTAAAATTTTATTTTATCCGGGGAGGGGGGTGGAGGGATTCCTTAGCATGACTTGCATGAAGTTAAACAGAAAACCCAGCAAACCAAACCCACCCACCCCTTGCAATTGTGTGATTACCCTAAACAACAACAACAACAACGAAAAGAAAAAAGCAGAAGTCTATTTTCTTTCAAAGCTCTTTCCTTTTACACACATTGGAGCCAGACCACAAGGGCATTTGGTAGAAACCTGTACATTTCTGGGGGAGGGGCTGGCGGCGGGAGGGGGGAAGGGACGGGGAACAGATTGCTTCCCTTTTTCATGCACAAGATCGAGAGGAAAGGTTCCCAAAAGGGCAGTCGGTCAGTCATCGGTCATATTGACCTCACCTTCATAATTCATCTCTCACGTGGAAACCGAGAACTTTGCTCCAGATAGAATTGTGGAAACTCGTGCTGCCGCCTCCTCCCCTCGGCCTGGCATGCTTGAGACCCAGTGGACGTCGCCCCAAGATCCCCAACAGCGGCTAGTCTAGGTTGATTCTATCATCTTTTTCGATGTGTAGATCCAGTGTGACCAACTTTCATAACAAATTGTTCATAGTAAATAATCAACACCGTATGGATTTTCCACGTGTTTCTTTAGAGCACCGAAAGCTCAGGACCATGGGAGGGGCGGCCCTCCTCCCCCTTTAACGAGGCACAACCTGGCATTGTATGCAATTTAGCACTTCAGAGTAAAAACTGCATGCCCAATGTTATGCAAAGCGATTCTAGCATGAAATAAATTTTGTATCATGGTTTCTGTATAGTCTAAAGCAGATTTGTTTTGCTGAAGCAATCGGAGGTTTGCAGAGACACACGTCTGCATCTCGAATAAATATAGTATTTTCCCAAAAGAAACAGAGGACAGTAGCTTGGCTTTGGTCTGATTCTAAAATTAGTGGCGGGGGGTGGGGGTGGGGAAGGATGATATTTTTGAAAAACACATGCTTGAGTTGAAAAAAAAATGCAACATCTCAAGCTTTCACTGCAGCTCGCAACGTTTCCTGGAAAGAGAGCAATGCTGCTTTAGCTCAACACCCTCCCCTCCCCAGGCCCTGGCTCTTGATAATAAAAAGCTGACTTTTGAGATGAAGCACGGATCTGGGTTTTTATTGCCTGTGTCGCAGTCAGTGTCGCAGTTTGGTTCTGGGCCTCCGGTCAGGCCCTGAGGAACAAGTTGCTCTCTAGCCAGGCCCCTGCAGATCCTGTTGGCTGGGGGGCAGAGGAGGGAGGCAGCTCTAAGGAAGGACTGGGCAAGCAAGGACCTGACCTAAGACAGGCACATCCTCCGCTGCTTCACCGACACGGCGGCAACTCCTCCGTCGTGTCATGCCGTATTCACAACTCCTTGAATCTGGCCATGTCAGAACCTGCCCTGCCTGTGCGCAAGCAGACCTCAGTCACTTCCCTCCTAGGGCCATGCTTGAGTCTGGTGGAGTCAGAGGCAAGAGTCTGACTGGCAGGTCTAGGGCACCCTTGCTAGGCCCAGTCTGGTGGAGCACCTTACCATGCACCCCTCCCTCAGCCCAGAGGTGTCTTAGAAGGGGTGGAGCCCTCTCTTAGGAACCTTGATTTGCTTGGGTTGTTCACTTGGTTCTGGCTGGGGGTAGAATGGGCGACGGTGGCTCCAATTCTTTCCTTAGCCATTAGGGAATTTGGGAATGTTCAGGTGGGAAAGTTCCTGTAGTCTGAGCATTTTCCAGACACGGAACAGAGGCCCACAGAGGGGAGTGATCTGCCCAGGGCCACAAACAAGCGGATGTCCGTGTCCCCTTGATTTCAGTTTCCTTGATGCGTCCCAGCCTGTCCTGAGCCGATGATCAGATGAGGGGGGCAGCTGAAGGTGGGGGCTCAATTTTCATCTAACAGTTTCACATACCCTGTAAGCATCTACCTCAATTTCCTGGTGCCCTGTGAGGTGTGGAACCAAGAGGCGGGGGTCAGTGGGGTAATGAGTACAGTGAAGCCCCTGCCCAGGGCTGTTGCAGCTGAAAGGCTGCCAGATCTACGCTGGGTACGTAACAGCCATTCATAAGCATCAGGACAGGGACGCGAAGTGGCCTCAGCTGCTGCAGGGCAGGTCACGCGCCCTCTGCCCGGGCTCCACCTGGGGAAGCACCTCCAGTGGACTCGAGCAGGACACAACACAAAGCCATTTGGAATATGGGTTTTCAGGGGCATGGTAGTTAACGGGGAAAGGGGATTAACATATAGTGAGCACTGCTGTGTGGGGGCATCTGTGAAAAGTTGTCTGATGAGAGCCCACAATAATTCAGCATGCCACTGGCCGAGGCAAGAGAACAAGGCGCGAAAGTAAATGGCCCTAAGCCACACAGCCAATGAACAATGAAGCCGAGATTTTAAACCCAGGTGGTCTGCCTCCGAAGCTTGGGTGAAGCTGTCCCGAGGCCTTCCTGGAGCTGGAGGGGGACTTGATAGGAACACTAGGGTTGCTGGTCCTGAATCCCAGGACTCTCGGGACCTGGGCTCCTTCACGAAGTGCCATGGTGTGACCAAGGGGCCACCTCACATGCTGCTCTGAGCTTTCCACACACACATCTGACCCCCTCACGCTCCTGCTTAAACACCCTATTGCCCTAAGAATGAAGCTGAATCTCCTTAGATTGGATACCAAGGCCTCTCCTCTCCCAGCTCTCACTTCCAGTCACCCCGAGATTCTGAACTTGGAGCAGTTACAGATATGCACCTCAGGACCTGGAACTCCCTCCCTCTACCCACCCCCCCACCCCATCCTTCCCCAACCAACTCGCTAACTCCCAATTTTGATTTATCACTAAGTTATTTCACTCAGAAGTGGTGGGCATTGGGGCGCCTGGTTCAGGGCTTTCCTGTGAGCACCAGGCCTGGACTCACGGTTCCCAAGCACAGTCTCACGTAGTTTTGTTCTGATGGCCGGCCCGCCGGGACTGAAGGCGGTGGGTGTGTCAAGATGGGGTACCTGCCGTCAGGAGGCGAAGTGTGTGTGGTCTGTTAGGAGGTGAACATCCCACTAACACTTGGTACGTGGCGGACCATCAACCATCACTCCAGAGTGAGGCCCAAGACCTGTGAGCATACAGCGGGCGCCCGCCTCTTCATTTGCCTTTCCCCCTCTCAGGTGAGGTGTGAGGGCCAACTTCCTCAGTCTATCAGAAAAAAAGGAATTTTTAAAAACAAATGGGTATTTCCTCTGGTTGGCTCTGGTGGTTCGTTAGCCAATCAGGTGGATGAGTCTGACATTGTCCAATGGTTCTGCTGTCCACGGCACAGTCATCAAACATTTGTGAGAGAGAAAAGCAGAGGATGGGTGGGGGAGGGTGCCATGGCCCCCCTCTCTTAACCTCCCCACTCCACGGCAACCCTAAAGACGTAGTGACCAGTTCATTCCTTAACATTTATTGGGCACTTCCTCTGCAGCAGGACCCATCCTTGGTGACAGTTTCCAGAATTGACCTGGGCCTGCTCCTTGCTCTCGCAGAGCTCGGGGTCTGTTAGGAATGATGGGCTTGGATATCTACAAGTCTGAGAAAGAACACTAGGGATCGAAGGATCCAGAAAAGAATCTGGAAGACACTGTCAGCAGCCCCTCACCCCCAGCCCCACAGCTTTCGGTCATCAGATCCAGCCCGTGCAGTGCCGTAAAGAAAGCCTGTCTGCTGCTGTCAGGAAGGGCGAGACACTGGAGCTCGAGGTGAGGGGACAGTCTGCTGTCTTCACCTGCCAAGAGCCATTCATTCCTCCACGTGTGAATTATCTGTGCCCTGCATGCTTCCAAGAACGGTCTGACTCAGGTTCTGAGTGAGGGGCCAACCCAGTTTCAGGCTGGAAGGGGGTCCGGAGACACTTCTTTCTTGTGCCCACAAGGCCTCAGAAACGGCTTTAAGGCTCCGCCTCAGAGGACTTGGGATTGGGCTTCTCCTAGCAGGTGCTGGAAGAGGTAGGAGGGAACTTGGCACTGCTAGGCTGGGAGGGGGTGTGGTGGTCCCTCATGAGTGGGAACCGTGTTTGGGGGGTATGGGTATGGGCCCGAGCACTGTCCCATGTGGGACTGCGTGCTGGCCTGAGTCCTGTGCAGACCTCCCAGCCCGTGGGTGGTGGCCGCTAATGGTAGGCTTGCTCCAGTTTGGGTCACCTCTGAGGGCTTGGTCACCCTGGTAAAACCCGCTCAGAGCGCACAGAGACATCCTTCCCTACATTCCAGAAGTGCCTGGGGCTGCGCTGGACTCACTGGTTCTAGGCGGCGGGGACCAAGGACGTGGCTGGCCAGGGCAGCCCATTTCTAGGGTACAGGACTGGGAGCAGGACCTCATGTGCTGGTGTTTGAGGTCAGCCGATGGTGTGGGCGGTCTCTAAGTTCAGGCCTGGGGAGCTCAAGACTGTCCTCATCCCCACTCTCCTGGACTGAACCTACCGCTGGTCCTAGGGCTCCCTCTTGGCTGTCCCCCTTGTCTGGGCTCTGAATGGGTCACCTCCCAATCAGGACCTGGGCTCAGGGGTGAGGTGCATTGTCTTGAGATGGTACCTTCTCTTTTTTAGGCCTCCATTTTCCCCCATGAACAATGGAAATACTGGATTAGATCAGTGCTTTCAAACCTTTCTCAAGGACCCCTTGTCAAATGAAATCTTCTATGAAGGCTAATATATAATATAGATTAAAATAAAGTTACTGTGGCCCTGGCTGGTGTGGCTCAGTGGACTGAGTGCCAGCCTGTGAAACCAATGGTCGCCAGTTCGATTCCCACTCAGCGCACATGCCTGGGTTGCAGGCCAGGTCCCCAGTAGGGGGTGCATGAGAGGCAACCACACATCGATGTTTCTCTCCTTCCCTTACCCTCTCTCTAAAAAAATAAAAATGAAAAGGTGAAACCTTTAAAAAAAAATGAAGTTACTGTGAATTAGGTAGAGGGTGGAGACCCGGGCCTCAGTCCACGTGGCCTTCCTTTACCCATAGTCCACCAGGTGGCCACTGAGTTCTCAGGGGACTTCTAGGGCTCTAATGAAGGCAGTTTGAGGCCATGAGGCTATCATTTCAGGCCCTCCTGCTTTGATGTTCTGGCATTTTGTAAGTTCCTAAAGCTATTGGAGCCTGGCCCTCACAGACCCAAACCCCCTCTAAGTCACAAAGGGAAGGCCATGTGGGATGAGTACAGGGCTGGCTGGCTGGCAGGGCCCCCTGCCACTTAGTTCCCTAGGGAAAGCTGCTTTCTGAAACCTTCTGGCCAAAAGCCTGATGTCAGTCACAGCAGAGAGAAAGGAACTGTGTCCCCCAAAGCCACAGGTGCCAGCGGGGAAGCCTGGGGCCCAGGGTCTGGCCTGGTCCCCATTTCACATGAGGGCCCTCTTCCTGCAGTGGTTAGGGCCTGCGGGCAGATGTGAGGGGCTTAGGATCTTGATGTTGCTGTCCCTGCAGACCCCCTTCCTACGCACTGTGGCCGCCCCTCACCTGAAATGACACAGCGTGGCAATTTGGTCACACAGGCTAGCTCCAGAGTCCTGCTTGGCTCAGATGAAGACACCAGTCTTCTGAGAGTTTCAGAATGGCGAGTTCCAGATTACAGATGCCTTTGTCTGTCCCAGGGGTCTCCTCTGCTGAGTCTTCCCAGAAATCTTATCTCTTTCTCCACTTACTCATCTCCACTTCTATCCGCTCCGACTCCACAGCCTTCTCCCATGGTCCTAGTCACCAAGACGAGAACTCCTTCCTGTCAAGGTATCCAACCACCTGACCAGGGTACCTTGATATCCTTGAACCAAAAGTTATATGCTCCGGACCCTGAGATGAAACCCAAGAGAGGTGCATGGCCGCTCTAAGCATGACCTAGGAGCCCTTGGTCACTGAATCGAAGGCTGCTGGACCAGAACAGCCACTGGGGATAAGCCTGGCTTTTCTGTCCTCACCAGGCAGGGAGAGCCTGGAGCTTTCCTGCTGCTTCCCATGTCCCTTGGCAAGGAGCTAACCCTCATTCTCACCTGCTGGGCGGAGAGGATATCTGTCTCCCTGAGCCCCAGACACCCGGCAGGCAGCCTCTCATCATTCGGGTCAGTGCTCAGCCCAAGCACAGCGCCTCCGGAGCCCTTCCTGGCCAACCACACACCCTGACAAAGCAATTTTCCAGGATCACTTTGAGTGGGAAAAGCCACTTTATTAAAGGGCCTCTGTCACAAGCCCCCCATCTCTGCACCTGTAGGATTGGCTTTGGACAGGCAGTACTGGTTCTCGTTCCGTAGCTTCCTGAGATTTGGCGTCCTCGCTGGCAGCTGGGGAAGGGAGGGCTGGCCACTGGCAGAGCGCCAGGGAGTGGCCAGCCCCGCAGCCCACGAGGAGCACTGATGACGACTGCAGAGCCTGCACGGGCTTCGGGACCCAGACGTTGGCTTCGCTGCCATCCCCGCACATGCCGTGCTCGTTCCAGCCCCAAGAGTAACACGCCCCACCTGCGAAGGACAGAGGAAGCTGCTGTAGAAGCGGTTTGGGTTCTGGATAAGGGGGCTGAAACACTCACCCTGGGAGCACAGGTATCATCACAAACCCCCAAAAACGGAAGGTCAGTGACACCTGGTGGCATGCTCACTGTCCCTGCTTCTATCCCTGCCCTCCTGAGTCTGCGGGTTCACTGTTTCCCACTCCCACCCCCACCCCCACCAACCCACACTCGCTGCCACCCCAAACCTGGCTCTCCCCCTTGACCCCTCCCTGTCACCCCCCACAACGTGCGATCTAAGACCTAAAAACCCCGTCCCCCAAGATATCTCAAATCCGTCCACGTCTCTCCTTCACCACCATGATCCTAATGCCATTTTCTCTCTAATGGTGCTGCTCAGTATCCACTCAGATCTTCAAGGAGCATCAGCGGCCCCTGGCTGGTGTGGCTGAGAGGACTGAGTGCCAGCCTGAGAACTGAAAGTTTACCTGTTCTATTCCCAGTCAGGGCACATGTCTGGGTTGAGGGCTAGGTTCCCAGTTGGGGGCATATGAGAGGCTACTGATCGATGTATCTCTCATACACTGATGTGTCTTCACTTCTCTTCCTCCTTCTCCACCCCTCTAAAAAGTAAAGTCTTTTTTTTTTTTAAAGAGTGTCAATAGGACTCTGACACAGCAAATCTAATCACACCGCTACCCTGCGTAAACACTCCGATGACTTTCCACCGCCCTTAGAGACCTTTCCCTGGCCCTCGACTATCTTGCGGGTCTCCCCTGGCACAACTCTACCCCCGCCCTCTGTGTTCCAGAGCCCTACCTCCTTTTAGTTCCTTGAATGTGCCCTGTGGGGCCTTCCTTTCTCTGGAAGTTCTTGCTTTACGGGGTTCCGGACCCCCCTCACCCTTTGGATTCCAGTTGAAATGTTGCTCAGAGGCCCGATTCCCCAGCGGCCCAGACCACCCTCAGTTCCTGTCATTGCCCTTGGACTTCGCCAGCACAGGCCATGGAGAGATGACCTGCATGGTGACGTGCTCACTATCCCCTCGGCACGTTCCATTCGCTGCGGTGAACCAGCACAGCGCCTGTACACAGTCGGGACTCACTGAGGGTTTGCTGCCACTCAGGCAGGCCGCCCTGCTCCGGCTCCGCCCAGCGCCCCCGCCCCGCCCCACCCCAGCTCCTTTTCCGGGTTTCGGACCCTTTCCTAGGGTGTAAACTCACACTTTTCTGCAGTTGCTTAAAAATTCTTTCTGAACATAAATGTAATATATTTTCATGGCAATAAAGGAAAAAATGGGAAATATGGATTAGTTTGAAGAAAAGCAGCCTTCCAGAATTTTGCCCACTACAACAAATATTTTAAATATCTTTCAAATTTGTGAATGTGAAAATTTTTAATTTGTGAAATTTGTAAATATTTGTGTACATTAGTCCTGTTTTTATGCCTTAACATTATAACACAAACATTTCTCCATGGAATTGCAAATTATTAAAACAGTAAATTAAAAATAATTTGAAATTTTGAAACAGCTCAATATGCAGAAAGGTAAAAAAATAATAATAATTTAACAGAAAGACACAATATCCCCATCCAGATTTAGAATATTAGTTAACATTTTCCATTTTTGCTTCAACCCGTCCTTTAAAAAAGAAAAATCAATCAAGCTAGTATAAAATACTTGCATGCTTGTTTAATATTTTCCTACATATGTCCTTAAATACTATATGTAATATTTTTAGTTTGTTTTAAAGATATATATAAATAGTATCATTCAAATATGTATCATTTTTACGACTTGCTGTTTACAGGGCATTGGTTTTGAAATTTATCTGAGCTGATAGTTACAGACCTGGTTCATTTATTGTAACTGTGTATAGTATCCAATTATGTATAAATCATTTACTTATTCATTTCCCTTTCTTTATCCATTTCCAGATCTTTAATGATAATAATTGCTGCTATTTTATCTGACAATATAATATATAATATACAATAATATTATAGTACAATAATACTAACATTGTTGCTATTAAAAACAGCACACTGCAATGAACATCCTTGAACATGTCTCCTTGAACAAACTGGAGTTTGTGCAGGGCTGATCCCTACAAGTGAGTGGAGTGGGACTACATTTAGTCTTACTAGGTACAAGCAAATAGCTCGCCGCAGAGGCTGCAGTGCAGCCCCATCAGCAATGGATGTGCATTTGCTTCCCACCCTCTCTGCCTTTGGATTCTTGCATTTCTGGCGAGTACATTTAATTCAGGTGCATTCCCTGACTACTAGTGAGATGTGCTTCCTTTATGTTCATTAGCCCTCAGTTGCCTGTCCTATGAATTGCCTATATCCATTCTTTGCCTGTTTCACCCTTTGGTTGTCTGCCTTTTCTTTACTGATCTGTAAGTTTTCTTTGTGCATCCTTTGTTTACAGAATTCTTTGTTGTTAAATGTGTTGCAAGTGTCTTCTCCCAGAAGTCTGTGGTGTGTCTCTTCATTTTGTTTATGGTGTCTTTTGTTGCACAGATTTATTTAAAATGACTGCCTAATTGTCCATTAGGGAGATTAAACAATTTCCTTAACCTGTATACTATTGTCAGATAAGTAAGTCGTTTCCAATTTTTCATATTTTGAACAACATTCTTATGAACATCTCTATGCATGAATCTTCGTCTATCCCTCCAATGACGTTCTCAAGTTAGTGTCTTAGGACAGGAATTCCTGGTCAAAGGGTGTGTACATTGTCAGGGTTCCTGAGAGCGGGTTTGAGTACTGCCGGAATACTATGCAGAAAGGTCCCTCGATGGACCTACTCGATGGGGCAAGTGGCAGCAGCCTGTGGGGGTCTGTTTCACTCCAGCACTGCCAGTGTTTATTAATTATTGCACAGTTTAAGAATCTTTCCTAATTTGAAAACAAAAATGGTATTTTGTTCATTTAATTTGTATTTTTTGATTACCATTGAAATAGAAAATTAATTCTTATATTTCTCAGGCATTTGTATTTCCTCTTTTATGTATTGTCTGCCTCTTATCTTTTTCTTATTTAGTATAGAAAAATGTAAGTGCTCAGACCCAAGAGCCAGGTGGTCTGGGGTTCTAACCCCAACTCTTCTGTTTATTAGCTGAGTAACCTTGGGCAAGTTACTCAGCCTCTCCTGTTCCCTAACCCGTTAAATGGGGATAATAACAGTACCTTTATCATAAAGTTGCTTACAAGGATTAAATAAGGTATAGAATACTTAGAATGGTGCCCGGCACTTGGTACTATATAAATATTTGCTACTGTTGTTGTCATTAAGAGCCTTGTTGTCTTAAATATTTGTAAGACTATTGTTTCTCTGTCACACCTGGCATAGATATTTTTTCTCAGTTGGACTTAAAATTTTGCTTTGGGTCTTTGATATAAAATACAAGTTTTATGGTTCTAAGTATTAAAATTTATTGAACTTTTATAACTTTTCCCACTGCTTCTAAGAATTGAAAGCCTATCCCCATCTAGATCAGAAAAATCCCTTTTGATTCTTCAGTGATTTACATTGTTTACTCTTTACATTTCACTCACTATCCACTGAAACTCTGTTTTACAGACAACTCTTCCAACGGAGGGAGGATGGCCGGCTCAGGACTCCCCTTCCCCTAGCCCTTCCCTCATGGGAAGGAAATAACTGGCCAAAAGCTTGTGTTTGGGGGAACACAGATGTCTGCCTGTTTGGTCCCCGAGTGAGGAAGTGCACACAGAGAGGACGCGCCCCAGGCTGCCGCTCCTACAGGGAAGCGGGAGTTGCAGCCAGGTGGATCTGAGGCGCGAGATGGGAGAGTGGAAGAGGCTTTGTACCTTCAGACCTAGCCTGGCACCTGGTGTGGGCTTTGTGCCCAGCCCTGGTGAGTGGCACCAGCTGACGGTCAGCAGGAATGGGGGCAGGAGGAAGGCAGAGCTGACCTACCAGCAGGACTCGGCACAATGGGCAGCTGGCAGTTCCCTTTCCTCCTGCCAAAGGAAACACGCTCTGAGGAAGCCACGTTCCGGGCTGGGGTAGCCACGGCCCTGAGCCAGGGCTTTCATGCCCACTGGGTCGAGAGGCCTGGCAGAGCCCCAGAAATATCTCCCCCCAACACTTCCAAAGATGCTCACTTGAGGTTAGGTGCGTTACAGTCTTTATCTCATTTAATTCTAACAACCCTATGCGGCAGCCGTGTTTTATAAATTATTTTCACTTTATCGATGATGAAACTAAGGCCTAGAACTGAGGCAGTGTGGCTGCAGAATCTGCACCGAGCTTTGCATGTGATATATCAGGGCTTGCCAAAATTATTCCATAAAGGCAGCTAGTAAATATTTTAGGTTTGAGGGCCTCACTTGGTTTCTGTCACATATTCTTTTCCTTTATTATAACCCCTTAAAAACCATTCTAAGCTCGCAAAGCCATATAAAACACGCCGTAGGTCGGATTTGGCCAGGGGGTCATACTTTGCCGGCCCCGGGTATACACACATGCGATGCTATTTACCATGGGCTCCACGTCAACACACAGCTGTGTGGTAATGGTACTGAGGTCCCCACTACATCACAAGCTTGCCAGGAGGACTGCATGACCACACACACACAGAGCCCCAGCACAGTGCCTAACTCATAGTGACAGCTCATGCCCACATATGAGGCAAAGGAGGAAAAGGCTCATGCCCATGGGAGAGGAGGAAAAGGCAAGGAGGGGCAAGTGGCAGAGAGGAGAGGGAGGGACACCACCAGATGGGAAGGCCTTGGGTGTAATGACAAGGAGTCGGAATGTCCTGAGCACTTGAAACAAACCTCGCAAATCCCCAGTCTTTCCAGAAGGACTCACAGCAGGACATCTTTAAGTACCGGGCTCCTCTCCCCCATCTCACTTAGGACCACCTTTTTCAGGGGCATGGTGAAGATGGAAGGGCCTCTGGATTCAGCAAGATGCTCCCACGTGGGCTGTTCTCATGTGGAAGGGAGAGGAAGGAGAATGTCCCACAGTAGGCTCCTCCCCACACTAACTGGAATACAGAATGCCCATTTTTCAGACCAGCTGAGTTACAGGAGGACCCCTGGCTTTACAGAGGGCTCTCTGCACAGAGGGCTCTCTGCATAGAGGATGCGGAAATCCCACCAGATTGAGCCTGATCTGTGTCACGGGCCCTGGAGCACACCGCTGAGCCTCGTGTGCAGAGCCTGTAGTTACAGAGGGATCTCCTAACCTCTAGAGTTCAGGCCGCCTCCTCATGGGGCTCAACAGATTTGGCCTGACCAGGCTGTGACAAGCAATGGAGCTCATGGCCCACCACACTTGCGTCAGCCTAAGAGCCCTGCAGGTGGCGGAACCTCAGGACTGGCAGGGTCCCTGGCACAAGCTAGACCCAATACCCAAATCTGTTCAGGCCTTGTGGCACCAGCCTGAGCTTCTTGGCAACCTGGGTCCTCACAGGGCCTTATGGTGCTGGGACTCCAGCCCATTTCTGTTGAGGGCCTTGCCAAGGAGGGGCAAACACCTGAGCATGTGTAGCAGAGCTCCCTGACTGTCCCTGAACCGCAGAAGGAAGACTCCCCAACCTCTCGTGCAATGGGGTGCGGCCAGTGAGATGCAAGCTGAAAGGTCCTGTAATAGCTTATGGTAGCCTGCCTTCAAAGACAGATGGCATGTACCTTTTGCCCCTTCTTCTTGGTCCCTTCTTTCCCCTTGTCATGGGAATGTGGGTGTGATAGCTGGAGCTCCAGCTGCCATCTCATGCCATGAGGATGAGGGCTGCAACCTAGGGATAGTACTTCTCAGGTTCATATACATGTAACCTTGATTCCCACAACCACCTTATGAGGTGTTATTATCTTCATTTTACAGAGGAGGTAACTAGGCTCAGAGCAGTGCTATAACTTGCCCATGGTCACAGGGCCATTCTAGCCAAGACTAGAATCCACACCTCCCAAGTCTCAGGTTCGGTTCCTTCACTAGTTCCAAACCATGTGAAAACTATAATACAATCACTGAATACTTAGTGTGTGCCAGACCCTATGATAAGCTCTTTTAAGTACTGGGTTGGCCAAAATGTTCATTTGGTTTTTTTTCCCATAAGGTAGCTTAGTTGTCCTTAACTTCATTCAAAGCAATTTTGTTAGATTGTACTGTGACAGCTGTCATATTAGGGTGCATTAAAAAAAAAATCAAAATTGGTGAGTTTTTATGTAGCCATTTTAATATTGAAGATGGAAGTAAATAAGCTACATTTTCAGCATATTATGCTTTATTATTTCAAGTATGGTAAAAATGCAACCAAAACCCCACCCAAAAAGATTTATGCAGTGTATGGAAAAGGTGCTGTGACTGATTGAAAATGTCAAAAGTGGTTTGTGGAGTTTTGTGCTGGAGGTGTCTCACTGGTCGATTCTCCACAGTCAGGTAGACCAGTTGAAGCTGATCGTGATCAAATGGAGACATTAATTGAGAACAATCAATGTTATACCATGTGGGAGATAGCCGACATACTCAAAATATCCACATCAATAAAGTTCTTGGTGAAAATGAAAAACATGTCTTTTATTTTATGGAAAAAGCCATATGGATTTTTTGGCCAACTTAATATTAATTCACTGTATCCCCTAAACAAGCCTATGAGATACAGTCTAACACTACCCCCTATTTCCAGAGAGGCGGTATGCACGGCAGCACAGCCAGTGAGAAGCGGAGCTGGGTTCAAACCCAGACAGTCTGACTCCAGGGCCTCTTCTGTTAATAGACTGTCCTCTCTAGCAAAACCTCTGCTTCCCTGGGTAATTAAGAAGAGGTACACCTCTGTGGGGTGTACAGCCCACCTGGGCAGGGACAAGATCAGTGATGGAAGGCAACGGCCGTAGCTGGTGTGAGCAGAGCGGAGAAGCAGAAACCTCATGGAGCCCTGTGAGCACTGCGGCCAAGGCTGAGGAGGCTGAAGAAGGCCCGGCTTCCTCTTCCATCCAGCGGGGGTGGGAAGAGGATGGGGGGAGGTTTGGGGGTAGAAAAAGTCAGGCAGCTAATGGTTCACTTTGTCTCCTCCTGTCAAGGACCTCACAAAGACTTAGAGCTCTCCCACAGAGAGAGGGGAGGGGTGGGGTTTGAGCACCTCAAGGAGAGGAGGACTCTGGATTCAGGAAGCTGGTAAATGGCACTGTGGATGCAGCTCACCTGGGAGCCTGCAAATCTGGGGAAAGCTTCTGTGTGTCCAGCCGCCTAAGCTCATGGGGATCCCACCCTTTTGGCAGTAATCGGCAGGAAGGTCCCTAGGGTTCTGCTGTGAGTAAGGAACCCAGAATTCAGGCCTCCTGCGGTGTTCTGGGTCTGGGCGGCAACTTCAGGATAGAAAGCGGTTCGGGCCCTTACCTGCTCTGGCCTGGACAACAGACAGCTACTCTTATCTTTTATGCTGAGACAGCTGCCTGGATGAGGGAAATCAGGCTGAAAGAGCGTGGTCTAGGTCTTCCCATGGACAGGTGCCTGTCTCTCCTACCATCGATGAGACCCAAACACAGAGGATCTGGCCACTTCCCACCAGCCGCGTCGCCTAACCTGGTCCTCCTGCAAAGGGCTTCAGCTGGACTCTCTTGGCTGCCTCCACCGCCATGGTCTATCCTCCACACAGAGCCTGAGTGATCCCTAACTTAAAGCCTAGGTCAGACGTGACACTGCTCTGCCCAGAATCTTCTTCCTCAGATAAACAACAGCTGGTCGGTCTCCAGGTTCCTCCTTGACCTCGTGTCCTGTCGTATTCCACCTTATCAACATCGCCATGCCTACATTGACTTCCTGTTCCTCAAGCAATCTTCACCTCAGGACCTTTGCATTTGCTGTCCCTGCTATCTGGTATGCTCTTGCCCTTGATAGCCACAGGTTCGCTCCCTCGTGTTGTTCAGGTATTTGTTCAAATGTCACCATACATGAGAGGCCATCCCTGACAACATCATATAAAATAGGAATCTACATCCCTCCCCATCTCTGTCTCTTCACCTGCTTTATTTCTTTATATATATATTTTTAAAGATTTTATTTATTTATTTTTAGAGAGAAGGGAAGGAAAGGAGAAAGAGAGGGAGAGAAACATCAATGTGTGGTTGCCTCTCGCACGCCCCCTACTGGGGACCTGGCCCGCAACCCAGGCACGTGCCTGACTGGGAATCAAACCACCAACCCTTTGGTTTGCAGGCCAGCACTCAATCCACTGAACCACATCAGCCAGGGCAATTTCTTTATATTTTTTTACTGTTTGTTTATTACCTATCTCTCCTTACCAGAACACAAGCTCTTTGAGAGCAGAGACTCTTATTTGCGGCTGTATCCCAGCACCTGAAACACTGCTTGGCATATATTAGTGCTCAGTAAATACCTGCTGTGCAAATGAGCAAACAAATGATTGAACAAATGAATAAATGGCTAGCAAGAGAATGAAGCTGCCTCATTCTCTCCAAGAGGGCCAAAGATTGCCCGTGGATGTGGGGTGTAGGCACCGCGGGAAGGCCGATTTCCGCTCAGCATCAGGAAGAACGCTGTAATGATGGAAGGCTGCCCTGGACAGCAGCAGCTGCCCGGCCCCTAGCTGGCGAGGCCATTCCTGTAGTGCATGGAGTCGGGGGTGAGAGCAACAAAAGTCCTTCCGAGCCTGGGAACGTGTGTGGTGCTATGGGCGGGTGTGCATGTGTGTATGGGAGGGAAGGCAGGTGGAGGCCGGACAGCTGAGTAGAACACGAACCCGGGTCCTCAGGCCGGTTCCCTCAGGCAGACCCGAAAGGGGAATGGCCTTGGTTCAGATGGTAAATAAAAATGGGCTGGATTTCTGGGTTTGCCCTCACAGGTCTCATTCTGAGGCTTCAAGGTAGGGACGGCTCCAGAACCTCTTTTAGAACCCCGTAGCTCAAAAAGTTGTTCAGTTCTCTTCATCAACCTCTCTCCCTTTATGTAAGAGGAAACTGGGGCCCCAAGTGGGCGGCATTGTGCCAAAGGTCCCCGTCTATGCACCTTCCCACTGCTTGCCACCTCCCCGCTTTGCTGCAACACCGCGTTTTTGATGGTTAGAGCAGCCCAGTTAGGAGGGTGTTTGGATCAACTCTGTGTGGAAGACAGCGCTGAGTCTGGGAGAGGCTAGGAAAGAGCCAAGCTGGCAGAGGCCGGAGCTCCCCACCCCGCCCCCACCCCCCAGGAGTCGGAGGCGCTGTGGCTGCATTTCCTCAGTCACCTGCGGAGAGAGCGTGCACACTGGCTCCACTGGGTGACTATTCTTAGATCTAGGGAGCTAAGGATGATGGATTTAGAACTTACGAGGTGGAAACATGTTGGCCTGTTTTATAAACAACTGAAATCCTCCCCACAGACTGTCTTTCTGAATTCTGTGTTCTGTTAGAACTGCTGGCTTTTCTGAGAGGAACGGAAAAGGGAACTGTCCCTCTCACGGGCCTACCGTGACCACATATGGTGCTAGGGACTTTTGCATGGCCCATGTCATTTAACAGAGCAGCCCCAGGAAGAAGGTACTGATCACACCCTGTGGATGAAGAAACAGGCTGGAGAGGGTCACATGAGCACACCCTGTGACGAGGCTCCAGAGCTGGGTGGTGACAAGGTAGCCTGAGGTAGAGTCTGGGGCTGACAGCAGAGGTCTGGCCCCAGGAACAGAGCGGCAAGGGCAGGGCATAGCACCTTTGGAGTTTATTCCCTCTAAGTGTTTACAGGTAGTGCTCCTTTCCTCTAAGATTTCTTTACTCCAGGTAACATTATCCTCCCTCTGAATGACCCAGTGGCCTGTCCCCATGGCCGGTCAGGCCCGCCCCGGTCAGGAAGCTCCAGGTAGTTATCATCCCTCTATACGTGTTCTCACAGGGCTGACCGAGCCCATCCTGATACACGCCTTGTCCCAGAGGCTGGCTCTATCACATTAGCCTGGGGTCACATTAGCTGCATTGAAGTCCAAGCCCACTGACTCTTGCTGAGCCCATGGCCCGTGTTTCTGCGTGAGCTGCTACCCTATGTCACCCCTGGCCAGAACTTTCAGTCGTCCCATTAAATATCATCTTATTAAATGCGCACAGAAATCTCTAAGGGGCACCGGCAGAGGGCCAGGGGCATAGAAGTGGCTCTGGTACCAGGAGTGTCAGGCCTGTTGCCATTCCTGGAGCCTGGTCACCCACAGAGCCTCTCTCCACTGTCCTCCCCATGCCCATTTGGGAGTCGCCAGTGTGGAGAGGAGGCTGGGAGTTAGAGCAGTAGTGGGGACAGGAGGAGAAAGGAGGTCTGTTCTGGAACCCAGCGGCGGGTCCAGAAGAGTCCAAAAGCAGATTATAAAGTGGGGTCTCAAGTTCACCGAGGAGCCACTGGTGACACAAGCCCGAGAGGGAGTTCCCCCTAGGGTCTCCCGTCACTCAGTGAGTGCCTGCTGAGCGTCTGCTCTGCGTTCGGTGGCGCACCCAACTCCGTTCAGTTAGTTCGATATCCTGCCCGCTAGCCACACTGACCCCTTTGCTGCCCCTCCAACTGGCCACTCAGGCTTCTGGTTTTGGCCTTTGTGCTGGCTGCTCCCTCTGCCTGGAACATTCTTCCCCAGGTATCCACATGGTTCCCTCTCTCTCTTCACGTGGGTCTCAGTTCAATGCCATGTTCTCAGAGAGCCTTCCCTGATCACTCAGCCCCATCCTCTATCCCCCCACACTGCTTCCTTTTCCTTCCTAGCGTGTAAACCCCACATCCTATACTTGTCTGTCTCCACACCAGAACGAACAGCTCCATGAGAACCACTTCATTTTGTTCACCTGCTCTATCTGGTACTTGGGACAGTTTTAGGTACATAAAAGGTGCTGAATAAATGTTTTAGGAATGAGTATGTATCACTTGCCCCAGGGGGAGCTTATCCCCTGGAGAGGAAGCCGAGTCCAAGGGCGGGGAAGGCCATCGGCTGGGGTTACCGATGCAAAGGAACTATGTGGGGCGGGGCTGTAGGGCAGCCCATGCTGGAGGCACCTGCAGTTTGTAGAACCTGCAGCCTCAGCTGGGGGAAGGCAGGCATTAGAGCTAAGGACTGGACAGATCACACTTCCAGCTCTAGGCCCAACCCTGTCGTGGCAGGCCCTGCCACGAGCCCACACATGGTCTTGGATGTGTCACCATCTCTCCCAGGCCCTTCATTTCTGCACCTAGAAGCTGAACGCAGCAGCTTCACTGATCTCCAGGGGCCCTTCAGGCCTGATGGTTAAAGTCTCAGGACAACGGCAAGTACTTGCCAACATACTCAGGCTGCCATTCCACAGCACACGCGAACCTGCCAGGGCTGCAGCCCTGCGGAGCTCGAGGTGGCTCACAGAAACACCATTTGCTGACAATGCCCCTGTCCCCACTCACTCCACTGGAGTTTCAGACTTTTCCAAGCCTTACTACAAACCCAAGGCAGGAAGACTGGGGAGCAAGCATGTCTAGAAGAGAGGTAGTTCACGTAAGAGCTGCACCCTGGTAAGTGACGGGGTTGTGACCAACATCAAGGCATTTTGAGCCCAAGCCCTGTGCTCCTCGCTGGGATCATATCTTAGGAAGAACGACCGATCCAATCAGAGTTGCAGTCAGAAGAGGGGCCCGTGGCCCTGCTCCAGCTCTTCTTGCTGAGTGCTTTTGGGCTGGCCACCTGGTACTGAGTCTCAGCGTCTTCATCCACAATGTGGGGCGATTACTCCTGACAACCCCAGTGATACGGTGAGGCTCACGAGAGAGTGAATGGAAACCTTTTGTATACCAGGAAGCTACATGTTAATTAGCATCAATACCATACATTGTTTCCAACAGCTAGGAGAAATCTACTCCATCTATCCCTCAAGAAACCCACAGCCCTGGAAGTACAGATCCTGGGCCACAAGGCAGCGGGGTACGGTACCTGAACGGGCAGGTCACTCTACTGCGCAGGCGGAGCTACAAGGACACGCTCTGGGCCTGGCCTGGCCTGGCCCCTGTCCTATGGAAACCAAATGGCACAAAAGCTAAAAACGCTCGGTAGGTGTGTAGAGCCCATCGATGTGGACAGTTCTTTATTCTGAGCATTCATGCATTCATCCCGTTAACAGACATCCATCTAATACGAATTCCAGATAAAGTACTATTTGGGTGCCTCGTGTACAAGAGGAGGACGGAGGAGGAGGGATGAGAAAGTCCCTATTTTTAAGAAATTACCAGTCTCTTGATAGCTAACATTTCCTGACCTCTTACTACACACCAGAACTGTCTAGTAATTACTGCCATATCTCATTTCACACCCATAACACCACAATGGAGTGGAGTGTTCAGGATCCCTATTTCATCCCTGAAGAAGCCGAGGCTCAGGTTCACCTGAAAACTCAATGGTGGAGCCAGGACTCAAACCAAGGTCAGTCTGTCACCAGATCCTAAGTTCTTAACTGCTGTGTTTTATGGCCTCTGCATTGCTGGTGTTCTAAGCCAAGCATCTTCCTCTCTGGGTCTCTATTCCCCTATGAAATGTAGAGGTTCAATAATTCCAGTGGGTAAAAAGATGTTGCAAAAAACTGTTAGCCAAAACAGAAAGCAAGAAATGATGACCAGAAGTGGGGGCTGAGTGGGAGGTATAGAGATTGGTTCCCATACCTCCGGAGCAGAGGCCATAGGATAGCACCTGGGCGGTGTAAGGTCAAGATCAGGCTTTTGCCGCACATGGCTCAAACCAGCAAGTTTCAAAGAGACACAGCTGACACCTGCTCACCCCTACCAAACCGAACTGCTCCCCGATCTACACACTCATTTATTTCCCCAGATGGGCCTTTGTTCATACTGTTTCCCCTACTCTTCCTCATCTCCTCTTATTTTCTCCTCCAGGAAATCTACCCTGATCCTGCGGTTCTCTCCAATAGACTATAGCACACACAACAGCTTTAATAGTCACTTAAATACCATTTCATCAAGAAGCCTTTGTGTCAATGGGACAGCATTTTCGTGCAAGATCCTGGTCCTTGGTACATGGCTCCCTGTCTTTGCAATTTGCTCTGTCCCTAAAGGAGAAGGAACAGTGGCCCTTTTCCATCTGAATCTTTCACAGCAGCAGATGCCAGTAAGGTTGCCTGGAGAGTCTGGAATTGCCATGTTGCCATGGGAACAGCAGACCAGAGTTCAGATACTTTATCCCTGATGAGCTGCCCTGGCAGTGCCATGCCAGGCTACTGGTGGAATCTTCCTTGATGAACCAAAAAAAAAAAATCTATTAACAGACCAGAAACTGCTCCACGGTGCTGAGGTTTACTCCTACAAACACACTCGTGGGCCACTCATTCCGCGCCTTGGCTGGTAAGGAGGCCAGGCCCTGGCTCTCTGCACTGTGGCTCAGTCGGGGGGTGATATGGTTTTTAACTGGCTCAGCCAACAAAGCAGGCCCTCCCCCATTCCAGCCCCCAAATTATCGCTTCTCTTGTTTGACGCCGCCAACCAGGGATCTGCCATCGTGGACCCTGACAATTAGCACAGCACCCGCATTCGTTGGGGAATTAAGAGCCACTGATTAGCTTAATTCCACGCCATTTACAGGCAGTGAGTGTCAGCCTGAGATTGGCTTTTCCAAACAGTGGCGCTGAGGGTGGCATGACCATGGTCTGAATTTGAAATGGAGGCAAGCACACGGTAAGGCAGAATGAACCAGGAGGGGCGCAGGGCGCACCTCTGGACCTGGCTCTGTATCAGCCTCGGCCTCCCCTCGCAGGGACCTGAAGACCAGAATGTGCGTCCACACTGAGGCCAGGCCCACGTCCAAGCCAATACCCACCAGAAAGGGAGCCGAAAGCCCTTATACGGCCTCCCCGGTGACACCCACTGGGAATGCCCGGCCACAGGACTAGTGAGCCCTAGCCTTGGACTTCCTGAGGCTGGAGGCCGGGGACAATCTCTAGCTGGCTGGACAGGACCCTGACACTCTGCCTAGGCTCTCCTGCCATCCCAGCACCTCAGGGCCTGAGGCTTCTTATCTGTCCCCCAAGTTGCTGTCTGGCTGGAGCCTTGAAGTTTGAATGCCCTACAATAATTACCTTCAGATTCCTGCTGTCAGACCCCTCACCCTCCCGCTGGATGAACCCAAATGGGGCCTCCAGGATACTGACATTCCCAGGATCACACAGGCCCCTATACCTTAGATGGTTGTTCCCTACCTGGACCCAGCAGGAGTTAACTTGATAACTAGAAGGTTTCTACCCTCTCCTGACAGTGTGCTTGTACACAGCACACATGACCATGTACAGCTGGCTAACTTGACATGTGCCTACTAGGAACACTAGGAACTTCCAGATCCCTCCAAGGAAATTCGTTGACATTGAGGCCTGGCTGGAAGGCCTTGATGACTAAGCTTCCCTAATTCAAACTCTAGCTTGCTTGAAAATGGGCTGAACCTGGTCCTTCCAGCCACTCATCAAACATTTATTGAGTTTTACTTGGTAGCTGACAGGGATACAGAGTGAGCCATTCATTGCATCTGACATCAAGTGATATATAATCCAGTATACATCAGTATATACTGATGATCAGTAGAGACTTTCCAGTGGAAAAGAAAGTTATGGAAGAGGGAGGAAGGGCATTTCAAGTAGGAAGAACAGTGCAAACAAAGGCCTTGCTAAGGAGTAGATGGAAGCTGTAGAGCTAATGGTGGCAGTACAGTCCGGTAGAGGAGGAAGAAGTGCAAAGAGTAATAGAAGGAGACAGATCTGAGATGATAGGCAGAGGGCACAGCATTGCAGATGGCTCAGGAAATGTAATCCTCCAAATGCCTGACTGAAGATTTGGAGCTTTACTCAGCAGCCCCGGGAAGCCACTCAGGCTTTCGGGTCAGGGAGGAGCAGAATCAGAGCTGTGCTTCAGAGGTGAATCTGGGCAATAACAAGCATCATCACTGCGTTGTCGTCACGGCAATAACGTTCACGGAGCTCCTAGGTTATGCCGGGCTCCTCCTGAACTTCTGACTGAATACGGAGAAGGGGCCGCAGGACGATCTGTTTGGAGGCAGGGGCAGAGTCCAGGAGACAGAAGATGAGCGGAGCCTGCACTATTGCAGAGGTGGTGGGATGCAAAAGGGAGGTGTTTGCAGAGAAAGCAAGGAGGCAGGACCAAGATGACCTGGCATCTGCAAAGTTGTGGGTACAGAGGGGTGAGAGGAGTCAGACGGCCTGGGACAGAAGACTGGCAGGAAGTCACAAGCAGGTCTAGGATGGGCCAGTCTTTGATTCATAGGCCTGCTAGATGAATCTAGAATCCAATCCCAAGAACATAGTCAAAACATTCCTCTTGTTATCCTGAGTTCAGGAAAATATTTGGGGAGGAACAGGCAATGACAGAAGGGCAGCTACTTACTCTAGAAAGACTTACTCCTTCACACTCTGCCCTGGAAAAGACCTGGAGAGGCCTCTCCCAGCTTTGACACTTGTGTCTTCTTGGTGGAGGCCTTTCTGTCATGTATGCATTGCACTGGGGCCTCCAGAGAGGAAGGGAGCCCTGGTTTTAACCTGCCTCAACCTGCTTCTCTGTCCTGCAGGTACCACTGGTACCGCACCCCTGGGGACAGGGCCTCCAGATGGAAAGCAAGAGCTGCCTCCTTGGAGACTGCTCTCGTTTCTCAGGATCCACACAGACCCTCTGCTCCACTCAGGGGGGCTTCTGGCTCTGCTCCACTGTCACCAGTGCTCTATGGTCTCTGCCTACCCTCACGCACCCTCCTCCCCCCAGCCAGGAAGACCCCATCCATTCTCTTGGGCTAGTCCAAATCCTAGCAAGTCTTCAAGGCTCAGCTCCAGTCCTCATTCCTCTAAAAATTATACAGCAATCACTCCTTCACTGAACCACAGCACTCAGAATGGAAGTTTCAGAGCAAACAGGGCACTCTGAGATCACTGTGCGGACCCTCTCGATGCGACAGAAGAGGAAACTGGGGCTGGAGAAAGAATAAATGCCCGGGACGGAAGAAGAGCTATGACTATGATCGAAGTCTGTAGGTTCCCTGGACGACCTCCTGTGAACTTTGAGCTCATCTCTGTTTCCCCTGTCCATGTCAGACTTGAGACTGTCCATGGGGACAATGCCTTCTTATCTCTATATTCTGTGCCTCGCACAGAGCCCCGGATTGCAGGCAGCTCAGGGAATAGAATCCTCAGTAGCCAAAGGCTTGGGAAGACAACAGGTCCTGAGGAAAAGCAAGACACAGGTGAAGAAGGGTAAGAAAAACCGCTGCTTCCAGCAATTCTTCACTGTTCTGGGGCGCAAGCCAAGAATGCCACTGGATTGGGGGTGGGAACAGAGATGATGCATTCAAAGGGACTTTACATCCAAAAGAGATTTTCACATCCAATGCCAGTGTTCTACCCCAGAGCTTCCTGGAAGAACAGCTTGGCGAGGCTGGCAGAAGGGGTCATGCTGAGGCCAGCCTCCAGCTGAGGGACATGGGTGATGGTGGCAGCAGCAGCTGAGGGAAGATTTTTCTTTTCAAGTTAAATCTTCAGATTTTTAGAGCAAAAGAACTCTTCATGATCCAATTGCCAAATTTTTCAAACAGGCAACCTGAGGTCTTAGGTAAGGAAAGAGACATGATCAGGTCATCCAGTACATCGGGGTCACAGCCAGGACAGAGTTTTGGGTCTGCAGAGCCCAGCCAGGGCTCTCTGCAGGCCAACTTTTCTCAACTGGAGAGCGTCTTCTGGGTCAAATGGCCACCAGGCTCTATGCTGTGAAGGAACGCACCGGCAGGGTCCTGCCTGGTGATGTGAGTGCCCTCGGCCATAATCATCTTTGTAGTCACAGAGCTCAGGACACTGCCTAGCACAGCAAGGCACTCAATGCACAGTCTCCGAGTCAGTGCATGGACAAAGGAAACTCCTATCCCCAAGGGAATCGAGATGCGGCTCCAATGCCGGCAGAGAAAGGGTCTGCCCACCAAGTAGGGCCCTGTGTCCCCTCCATCTGGAGGAGGGGCAGGAGGCAGCTGGCAGGTCCAGAAATGCTGACACAGAGGGACAGAGCTTCCAGCCCAAACGGACTTCTCCATGGCAACAAGCTGACAGAAAGCTGCACAGGAGACTGAGAATTCAGTTTTAAAATAAAGACACAAACGCTCTCAGTCTGAAATCACACATGCAAAGCAGCAGCTCCTGCCTCTTAGCCCCTTAGGAGGGAGACACAACCACGAGAAAGGTACCTCCTTCCAACCTGCCATTCCCCTGCCAAGGGCCCGTCGGCCCCCTCCTACAGTCTACTCTTCTGAGTGCTGCCAGGCAGACTCTCCTGCTTTGCAGTATATACTTCAGGGCATTGCATCAAATACGGCACATGAGGGTAGAGACTCCACCAGGGTGGGGGCTGGCCGGGTCCTACAGTAAACAGGCTGCGGCAGGGCGGCCAACAAAAGCCAGGAAGAGGCCCTTTTCCTCCTCTGTCTCTGATGGTCAAATCCTGCTTCATCCTTCAGGGCTCAACTGTGTTTGCCTTCCTCTGCCCGGGATGACTTAATCGCACACGCCTCCCCCTGTAAATCCAAAGCCCTCTGTTTACATTTCAAATACAAAACTTTTCATTACACTTCTGCTTACAGGAGTAGACAGACAGTCTGCTTTGCATTCTACTTTTGCTTACTTATTCTGCTCCCCAGCAGAGAACCTGGTCTGGGATAAAGCCTCAATAAATGTTTTCTGAGTTGAATTAACGGTTTGAGAAAACATTTTCATTTGAGTAGCCGGAGACCAACCCTCCTTCGGTTTACGCGAGTCCACTCAGACTACCGTTTCCTTCCAAAGCCTCGGGTGCTTGGGGAGCGGGAAGGCAGGGTTACTCCCTCGCCTCTGCGTCTGTCTTTCCTGCTGGATCCCCCAATAGCTGTCTGCCGACTCCAGTGTGTGCTCTCTTACAGTTGTACGGGCAACACCATATTCAAAAGGGGACCCCAAACAAGCTGGACCAAGGACCGTGGGTTCAATTCCAGCTTCATCACCTCCCATCTGCATGAACTTAGGCAAGTCATTTAATCTCTTTGAATCTTGTCTGCAAAATGGGGACAATCCATTCCCACTCCTATATCCTGCCCACCTCACGAGATTGGTGTAAGGAACACAGATGATGAATTGTGAAGATGCTCTGAAAACTGGAAGGTGGTATCTGCGCAAAGGGAAGGTTGGGTGTTGTTTCCAGGATCTTATGAGGGATGTAGCTGGGGCCTCCCTGTGATCACATGGGGAGGTAGCAGCCGAGGGTCCGGGTCTTCTAATTCCTGGCCCAGAGCTCTCTTCCCGACCTTATGCTACCTTAGGGATCCCATCTAGGCATTCTTCAACCTTGGCAAAAGCAACTCCACATTCCATTAAAATGAGAAGCATTTTGGATCACCTGCGGAGTATCAATCTCTGAAATGGAACGGAGTCCAGCTCTCTACTTCCAGGCAGGATGCCACCTGAAACACTCTAGGCAGGGAGTTAACTCTTACTCGCCCAATGAGCCTTTCCCTCCAGCTCACACCCCGGGGCAGGAAGGTCGTCCTGGTGGCTAACACGGTCTTGCAGTGGCAGAGCTCAGGCCTTCTCACCTGTCCTCAGAAGCAAAAACAAGAAAGGCAACACTGCGAGTATGAGAGAAGCAGACTGGGAAGGACTTGGACAGGATACAGAGGAAATCGGGTATGGCTTGGAGTACAGACTTCAATGGAAAACCACTATGGGTACTCTAGGCCTTGCCTTAGGAGGTAGGGATGCTGATTCCCTGATTCCCTGGGGTGTGAAGTCAGCAGAAATAGATCTCAGAGAGACAGGAGGAACACAGAGGCCCCACGGCCAGAGTCTAACAGCTTCTAGGCCCACATGCCAGAGATGCCACTGAGTGAAGCCTCTTTTGACCTCAGCAACGGCTTGGAAATGGAGGGAGGGCGGGAGAGAGGGAAGGCACTGTCTTCCTTGAGAACCCTAACCCTTTCATGGTGTGATGGTTAATTTTGTGTCACCTTGGCTAGCTTATGGTGACCAGTCGTTGGGTCAAACACTAGTCTAGATGTTGCCATAAAGGTATTTCTTTAGGTGTGATTAACATTTATAATCACTTTTGGTGGGTCTCATCCAATCAGTTGAAGGCCTCAGGGGCAAAGACTGAGGCTTCCTGAAGAAGGAGGACTTCTGCCTCAAGGCTGCAACACAGGAACCCTGCGTGAGCTCCAGACTGCAGTCTACTCAGCTCTTGCCTGTCTCTCCAGTCTGCTGGCTTCCTCCAAGTATTGTGGGCTTCCAGCCCCTGTAATCGTGTGAGACAATCCTTTAAGATAAATCTATGTGGATAGATAGACAGATCCTATCGGTTCTGTTTTTCTGGAAAACTCTGACTAATCCATAGGGGGCTGGGTGTTTTCATCTAGCTTAACCTCATACAATCCTCTGAAAGATTCAGAGAGGCAGCTTTTGCTATTCTGGTGTTCGTTTACAGATGAGGATGCCGAGGCTTGGAGGATCAAGTCACTTGGGAGGAGAGACTTCGAAGCCCATGCTTTAGCAGCTCCACTGCCGTGTGGGAGGAAGCAGAATGTCTCTGAGAATGCTGGGAACTCCTGGCCAGGGCCGAGTGTTGCTGATTCCTGGGCTCTCCTCCTCATGGGGATACAGTTAATGCCAACAGGAACTGGGGTCTGAATAGGTTTGCTCACTCAAGCATCATGACCTGCTTTTGTCAAACATGCTCTTTCGGATCTCCATCCTTCCCTGGGAACGGCATCTGGACAGAGGATTTGGGTCTGCACAAACACCTCAGGGTCTCATCTCGTTTACGCCTGCGCCTGAGTGTCAGGAGAAGACCAGCGTGTTGTCAGTCCCCGGGTGGTCTTCCGCCTGAAGGCAAGCCCAGGCTGCAGACTGTTTCCATTTGGCCCCTGCCGCGGAGTGGGAGGATGGTGCGCTCTGCTCCAGTCACAAGCACTGTAGGGCCTGCTTTCCCAGGGGCAGCGACTGAGCCGGCGGCCTTTGCTCGGCCTGCTCAGGCTGCCCCTTTCCGGTCCCATGGTCTGTCACCGCCAGCGTCTCCTGGGCAAGGAAGCATTCTTCCCTGAACAGCTTTACCCCAAGGATGGATGACGCCGCTTTCTTTCCTTAGTTCCCTTTTGTGCCGCTGAGACAGGGTGGATTTGCAGGAGGAAGTTTACTAAATATGAGAGGGCACTGGAAAGGAAAAAAAAATCACGGCAATCCAAACACATCTACAGGCTGTAGGGCTGCCAACGCGAGCTTTCTGACTCTTATTTTAAACCGCCCCCCCACTCCCTTCCAAAGGGCTGGGACGTACATCTGCAGCAGCCTTTGCTCAGCTTCCTGTCATCTAAACTTCCAACGGTTCCCATTGGGTTGCTATCTTGCTTACTGCCTCACAGGCATGGCCCCCAGAGCAGCACTGCCCAACAGATTAAGGTACACGTGAAAAATGATAACATCTGGCACACCGGGGAAAGAGAGAGTAAATGGGCCATCCGAGGACCAGAGCCCGCTAGCACAAAACAGAGCTTGGAAAGGCAGAGTGCCTAGTCCGAGGACAGGCAGGGAGAGAGGCAGAGTGGGACCTGGCTCTTGGTCTTTTTCTACTCCGCCTCCAAGACAAGGACCACAAGGTGTCCGGCCCTGAGTTTCCGGCGCCTCCCTTGCGGCAGTGCTCAGGAAGTGCCGGGGGACAAACAACAGCAACCCAGCTGTAGAGCCTTCGGCCAGGGACCTCCCTGCAGTGGGCAAGCACGGAGCGCTTGCACCAGAGAAGATGCTGGCAAAAGTCTAAGATGGCAAAGCATGGCCTCCTTCTCCTTTAAGTGCTATTTCTCTTACGTAGTAGGTATCCCTGCCCCAACGCTGGGCTCTGAGCCCCCACACTTCCCTCCTCCCCACAAACTCCCTGTCTCTCAGCCCACAGTTCTCTCAGCCTAGTTCCCACAACATCGTAATACCTGGTAAAGCTAGGCATGGTCTTCCCACAGCCATTTGTGTTTTAAACCACAGGAGAGATACCTCAAAAATTCTGGTTAGCCAGGAGGCCACAGAAGGAAAAGAATAGGCTTTAAAGTTAGGCAGCTCCAGGTTTCCAGTCCGAGTTCTGCTACTTTCTTTTTGAATGACCTGACCTTAGGGTCCTTACGTGGAAAATGATAATAGAACCTACCTCATAGGGTGAATATACAAAGGTCTTACAATCTTGCACTGTGGTGGGCTGAACAGTGGCCCTCCACAAAATATGTCCATGTCTTAACCCCTAGAACCTGGGAATGTGACTTTATTTGGAAAAAGAGTCTTTACAGATGTGATTAAGTCCCCAGAGGGAGTGCGGCCCTGCTGACACGTTGACTTCAGACTTCTGGACTCTAGAACTGTGAGAGAATAACTTTCTGTTATAAGCCACTCAGACTGTGGTACTTGATTACTGTAGCCCTAGGAAACAAATGTGCAGTTCCTCCCTAATTTATTGCATATCACCGCTTAGCTCCTGCCTCATGCTAGGGCCATACAAACCACGTGTAAAGAATGTAAGGTTTGGGGGAGTAGAACTGTATCTGACTGGGTCACTATTATAACCCTTATGATTAGCATGGTATCAGATACATGATAGATGTTGAATACCTTATTTTGAATAAATGAATAAATTGTAGTTCTCCGAGCACAGCAGCTGTTTGTGATTTACTTCTATATCCCCAGCACCCAAAACACAGGGCACAAGGCTCTACACCTGTGGGGCCTCCGCCTCCTCCCATCTAATCCAGCACTGAAGGGGCAACTCTCCAAAGGGAATGAGGACAAATCTTAGCCTTGAGCCCAGAGATAAGCTTCCATAGTCCACAGATTCCATAAGCCTTGTTTCCAAACTCCCTCTAGACAGAAGCCTTGGAGCCCTGGCCAGGTGGTTCAGAAGCATCATCCTGATGTGACAAGATTGTGGTTTCAATTCCTGGTCAGAGCACATACCTAGGTTTCCGCTTCGATCCCTAGCTGGGGCATGTACGAGAGGCAACCAATTGATAGATCTCTCTCACATCGATGTTTTTCTCTCTCTAAAATCAATAAACTTATCCTTGGGTGAAAAGTAAAAAAAAAAATTCAGAAGCCCTGGAGAGAACCCACGATTGCACAATCCTGGGGGTGATATTGTTTAATTAAACAGAGACTCAAGCCACCCGCGTCTGGCTCAGGCTGGGCCTCTGGGACCTGAGCAGGCAACATTTCATCATTAGGAGGAAAGGAGATGACAAACTCTTTCCTGAAAGAGCCCAGCAGGCAGTCAGAATTACTGAATGTGGATAAATAAAACTATTATTTCCAAATACACAGCCCAGGCAGCGCTAACTGCATTCTTGGTATCACAGGCAAATACTAAATTTAGAACTGGCAGGTTGAGTCATATGCTGATTCCTGAAGAGAAAAACTAAATTCAAAGGGAAAAAAAAAATTAAGTGACATATAAAAATAAAAATGCAACCTTGGTCCCTGCGAGCAAGCCGTCAAGAGAGGGGAGGGAGACGCTCTCTGCGCAAAACTGTGCCTGTGAGGGCATGTTCCAGAGGGTGGCGCAGGGCGGGCCCGGCCGGGCCACAGCAGCCTCTGGGGAACCTCTGGGCTGCCTCCCCCTGCAGAGCTGCTGAGGCAGGAGGGGCTCAGCATGCTGAGCAATACCGTGGGAACACTGTTTCCAAAGCGCTGTCACACGCTGTCTCAGCCCTGCAGTGAAGGGGTTGTCACCCCCATCACGTGGCTGAGGAACAGAGCTTAGACAGGTAAAGTGACTTGCCCAAGTCATAGTCAGTGAGCAGGAGAACAGATTTAATAAACTTTTAAAATTAAACATATTGGGATGACGATGATTAATAAAAATTATATAGGTTTCAGGTGTACAATTCTACAATACACCTGTATACAGCACTGGGTGCCCACCACTCAATGTTAAGTCTTCCGTCACCATATATTTGACCTCTTTACACTTTACCCCCTCCACTCCCCTTCCCTCTGTGAAGACACCACCATACTGTGTCTGTGTCTTCTTGTTTATATTTCTTGCTTGTTCATCTGTTGCTTTCAGTTTTATATCCCATATATGAGATCATACGGTTCATATTTTTTTGGTCTGACTTAATTTTAGAACAGATTTTTAGGAAAGTTGAAAAGATAGTACAGTTCCCAAATACCCCTCCCCAGGTTCTCCTATTGTTAACAATTGACTATGTTATATTTGTCACAACAAAGGGACCACCTACCTTTAGTACATTACTACTAAATAAATGCCACACTGTTTAGATTTTGTTTCTCGCTAATGTCCTTTTTCTCCCCCAGGGTGCCCTCTGGGACACCGCAGTACATTTCATTGTCATGTCTTCCAGGCCCCCTGGTTTAGTACAGTGCCTCCAACTTTCCTTGCTTTTGATGTGACTGTGGGAGCTTTGAGGAATATCGGTCAGATGTTTTATACAATGCCCCCCAGTTTGGGTTTTTCCGATGTCTTACTTACAGTTAGAGTGGGATTATGGGTTTGCAGGAGGAAGACCACAGATGTGTAAAATGACCTTTTCATCACATCATATCAAAGATGCACGCTGTCAATACAATTTACTTGCATTGTATTGTACAATACAATACAATACAAGGTTGATGATGTTAACCTTGACCACGTGGCCAAGGTCAAGTGTGCCAGGTTTCTTCACTGTAAAGTTTTTTTCCCTTCCACACCCCTGTCCCCAACCCCTACTGTTCAAAAGCAAGTCACTAAGAAGAGCCCACACTCAGGGGGTGGATGGGAAGTTAAGTTCTAGGCCCTTAAGTGATGGGGGGAGGGTGTCTATGTAACATATTTGGAATTCTGTATGGGGAGCATACAGAAGATGCTGTCAGGGTTGGTGAGTGCCCTGTGAGATCCCACTTCCTGGCTTGCAGATGGCCTTTCCTCTGTGCCCACACGAAGGGAGAGTAATCTCTGGTGTCTCTCCTCTTCTATAAAGACACTTCCTATTGGATTAACACTCCATCCTTATGACCTCAGTTAACTCTGTCATCTCCTTATAGGCCTTATCTCCAAATACAGTCATATTGGGGGCAAGGGTTTCAACCTATGAATTTTGGGCAGATACAGTTCAGTGACAGAAGACTGACTTTTCTTGCTTAAGCCATTATTGTTGCTGGCGTCTTGCTAGCGTGGCACACAATTCCTTACTGACAGACCTTCAATGTCTAAGGAACATCTTCTAAAGCTTCTACCTTGATGTCCTTGTGAGTTAAAAGTCCAAAGGAAACTACCAAAAATGTCACCCTTTAAGTAATTTTGAATGCTGATTCATTAACATCTTTCATTCATTCAACTGACAAACATTTATTCTGCACATACCACATGCCAATACTGGGCTATGTGCTGGGGACACTACAATAAACAAACATTGTTCTTGAGCTCTAGACACTCAGAGTCTTTACTGATTTACTTACTCTAAGATCACCTCTTTCTAAAGAGTATCCCTGTAATATAGCAAGTGAAATAGAAATGTAAATTCAAAACCATGAAAAGGAAGAACATCCAAACATGCCAGCTCTGGGAATTTACATGCTGTGTGTGAGTGACTCTCTTCATTCAAGTTGGCTTTGAGCTTCCTAGGAGCCATGACAAAGAGCAAAAAAGAGTGATTCGGTCCTATTTTCTGAAAGGAGAATGAATCCTACTCACGCATGGGAGTCAAACGTAAGTATTTTCTTTTCTGAAAAAACACTACCCAATGCTCCTGGGTGACTTGAATGTCCTAGAAAGCACTATTTTCTGACCCAAACCCCAACAATTGCTCTAAATTCCATGCATGGTGCAGAGAAGAAGGGCTGGTAAATCCAGAAAGCTCTCATGCTTGGAAATTAGGTGCATAATTTTAAGAAGAAATAACAAGAAGACAGGACCCCAGAGAGAGGCCAGGGTAGATGGAAACATAAAATACTGGGAATGAAGTCACTATGACTCCCCTATAGAGTTCCTTTCTTGGTATATCACCAGTAGCATCTTATGACAGCAAGAGTATGAGTTTGAATCCCAGCCCCACTACTCTGCCTCTTACTAGCTCTGTAATTTTGGGAGTGTTAACAGCCCAGAGCCTTAGTTTCCTCATGCAAAATTTAGATGATATTTGCCTGTTACAGGGATTAAATATCAAAGCATTATACATAATATCTCTGCCACAGTGCAAAACTAGCAACAACAGCCTACATATACATATACGTATACATATACATATACAGGCCCTATCTGTGCCAGGCACTGTATTATACACTTGACATGAATTATCTCATTAATTTTCAACATGAAATAGATGCTACTGAAGAATTAAAAAACTGCTGGTTTCTCCCCAAAGTTACTCCTAGCCACATCCTTGGATATTTTTGGAAGGAACGCACCAGTCCTTGGAAGGCCCTTCACAAGATCCATCCCCTGCAAAGCGGCTGTACTGACATCCACCATCTGCAATCCCTAAAGTCGGCTCCAACTGACACAGGCCTTTAGCTCTTGGGATCTCTGGTGAGAGTTTGCAGAGCTCAAAGAAAACCCTACCAAGAGGCCCTTTCCAACCCTCATTTGTGGTGGGAAGACAGCCACCGATCTTGGAGTGTGCTATTCCAAAGACAGTGACCAGGCTCAGGGTGGGGGGCGGTATGGAGAGTTACTGTTTAGTGGGTACAGTTTCAATATGCGAAGATGAAAAAAGTTCTGGAGATGGATGGTGGGGATGGCTGCACAACGATACTTAATGTCACTGAATTGTACAATTAAACATGGTTAAAATGGTAAGTTTTGTTATGTATATTTCACCACACTAAAAAGAGTAATAGTAGTAGTAATGATGATAATAAAAATAGAGTAATCAGGGTGGAAAGGGGTCTGAAAACCATAAATAATAGAGACTACCTGAGTCTATTGTGATAATAGGGGTGTGTGTGTGTGTGTGTGTGTGTCTTCACACCAATCCACAGACTCTCACTGCATTTCCTCCACCCTCCTTCAAGACCTTCTTGTTTAGCTGGTCCCATTGTACTTATTTGCAAATTGGGACCCATGTGTACAAGCTACACAAGCTGCCCTGGATCGGCAGCTGGAGCCACTGCCTGAAAAGGACCCTTGGAATGAATACTGAGCAGAGCTGCGGCTGACCAGCCCTGCCACGTGGATCTAGCTGGAGCCTGCTGGGCTCCACTCCACATGGCGCTTGGCTGTCGCCTGCTCACTTCGAGTGGAGGATCCAGCACTTATTTCAGACCCTTATAAATAATACATTTTGTCATCTCGATTCTTCTTTTAAGCTATTTTTTTCTCTTTGGGAAAACCACTTTTACTCTATGAGACAGTTGTTCATAAATCAAAAGGAACTCCAAGTGACCCAAGCCTGAATTCCTGACTTTGGAAGGAGTGGGCAGCCATCAAAGCTGATTAGTCAAGGAAGAAGCTAGCCTCGTACAGGAAGAGAATCTTACTTCAAGCATGAAAAAAATGTTTATAACATGTTTGATTCCTTGACCTCTGACCCAGGAAGTCCTACTATCAGAACTTTATTTTATCTATTTTCTTAATCCTCACCCAAGGACAGGCTTATTGATTTTAGAGAGAGAGGAAGGGAGGGAGAGAGAGAGGGAAAGAAAATCAATGTGAAAGAGAAACATGGGTTGGTTGTATCTTGTACACACTCGATGGGGGACCGGACCTGCAACCTTGGCATGTGCCCTGACCGGAAATTGAACCTGCGATCTTTGTTTAAGGGTCAATGCTCCAATCAACTGAGCCATAATACCGGTCAGAGCCAATTAACAGACCTTTAAATACCGCCTTCAACCTCTGTCTCCCTCAGACTCCCTATCGGTTGACTATACCCAGGAAAATGCTGAGAGTCCTTAGCATCTGTAAAATGGAGACAAGGCTATCTGTCATGCAGGTTTGTCTAAGCACCTGGTGTAATGTCAAAGCTCAGTATGTGAGCTCCCCTTGAACTCTCCTCGATACCCTGCAGCTCCCAAGAAGAGGCACTTATACCTTGAAGAAGTGTCATTTCCCCTCCCCTCTCCACTGACCAGGAACCACTGAAAAAGTATTCTTTAATTAATATGGCTGTACAGTGGACAAAACACTGAACTTGGAATTGGAGAGACCAGTGCTTGAATCCTCACTCTGCTACTTGTTATGAAATCTTGGGCAAGTTCTTTTATCTCTCTGGACTTTACTGTCCTAATAAAAAAAAGGGATAAAACACTAACTTCATAGTCTCTTTTAAACCTTAATGACTTGCTGGGAGAAATCTTGTTAAAGTACAGATTCCAGCAAAGGAACTCATCAACAAAATAAAGACAACCCACAGAATGGGAGAACATATTCACTGATACATCTGATAAGGTGTTAATATCCAAAATTTATAAAGTACTTATAAAACACAACACCAAAAAAACAAACAGCCCAATTAAAAAATGGGCAAAGGACCTGAACAGACACTTCTCCAAGGAGGACATACAGGTGGCCAATAGACATATGAAAAGGTGCTCAATGTCACTAATCATCAGAGAAATGAAAGTTAAAACCACAATGAGATACGATCTCACACCTGCCAGGATGGCCATCAACAATAAGTCAACAAACAAAGAGCGCTGGTGAGGATGTGGAGAAAGAGGAACTCTTGTGCACTGTTGACAGGAATGCAGACTGGTGCAGCCACTGTGGAAAGCAGTATGGAGATACCTCAGAAAAATAAAAATGGATCTGCCTCTTGACTCAGCGATCCCACTTCTGGGAATATATCCAAAGGAACCCAAAGCACTAATTCAAAATAACATAAGCACCCCTATGTTCACTGCAGTGTTATCTACAGTCACTAAGATATGGAAGCAGCCCAAATGTCCATCAATAGATGAGTGGATAAAACAGCTCTGGGACATTTACACAATGGAATACTACTCAGTTATAAAAAAGAAGAAAAGTTTACCCTTTGTGACAGCTTGGATGAACCTGGAGAACATTATGCTAAGTGAAATAAGCCAGTCAGAGAAAGACGAATACCACGTGATTTCACTCATATGTGGAATCTGATGAACAAACTGAACTCACAAGGAAAATGGGGACAGATTCATAGATAGAGAGCAGGCTGACAGTTAGTGTAGGAGGGAGAGGTTAGAGGATGGAGGGACTGAGCAAAAAGGAAAAGGGCTTATGGACATGGACAACAGTGCGGTGATTGCTGGGGGGAGGGGTAGGTGAGGGGACTAAATGGTAATGGAAAAAAATACAATAAAGAGTAAATTGAAAGAAAACATACAGATTCTGATTCAGCAGGTCTCGGGTGGGGCCTGAGGTTCTTCGTTTCTCATTAGCACTGGCCAAGGCCGGGGCCACTGGTTTGTGGAGCACTTTTTGAGTAGAAAGGACAGGCGTGGTGAGGGCGCTCTGAAAAAACTGTGAAGGGCCCTGTCAGCTTAAGGTCTGACTCATTAACCATCTTTAATTAACCTTAAACACAAAGAAGGTCATTCTATGACTAAACTTAGACTATGCATTTATCCTTCATTCTTCCTAGGTAAGCCAAATAGTGAATATTTATCTAGCAAAATAACAAGGACTGGAGAAAACCATTTGTCACCGATTCTCTTCCCCCAACAAAGCACAACATCTCTATCAGTTGGGTGATGTCAGAGGCAAACATACGAACAAACAAATCTCCAACAGACCTTAAAACCACTTCAGATGAAACATTTGGGGGTAACAATGTAAACCACACCCTCCCAAAAGCACTGTGTGAAACCCAGATGTTTACAACTAAACCTAAGTACTGACTTTAGTGCGAGCAGGCTTTGGTAGGGTAAAAGAGAAAAAGGCCAAGAACACTGGGTCTCTGGGACTGGTTTGATGGGGGATGAGGGGAGGAAACTGAAGAGAGTTTGATGGAATGAAAGAAGGAAGCCAGTGATACGTGCTGTGAAAGGGGCTTTCCTTCTAGAAATAATCATGCTCGTGTTCAAGACACAGCTCCAGGGTCACCGCCTGGGTGACACCTTCCCTGATAGCTGGCCCCTGCTCCTGCTGCCGAAGCACTGATACCCACCCGTCCACCCACCCTGGAGCTGCTGCTCGTCATCACAGATTGAGCACTCGTTTCCGTATTGATCTCCAACCCCTGGGGTCAGGGACCATGTCTTATTCATCTCTATATTCTCAGCCTGGCCCTGTGCCCTGGCGCGTATTAGGCACTCAGTGAATGATGCTGACTGAAGGCATGAGGTGGAGGATATTGAAGAGAAAGCTCTAATGGCCTTGCCTCAGGGCTCGTCTTTCCTGGAGGTGTTCATTCATACATTCGCGAGCTGGTACACACGCATGCTCCAAGAGTGGGCACTCAGACCTTTTGCCGGTTTTCAGTGTATTTCACTCGGAGAAATGTTTCAAACTTTCTTGACCCCAAGATTGTAAACTTAGGAATATATATAATAATACTATATATATATGTTTTATAAATATACGTAAAACTTAGCATTTTTTTCAAACTGCTTTTCTGTTTTCTTTGTAAACTGTATACATAATTTCCCCATTTTCAAGTAAGGAAACTGAGGAACAGACAAAAAAATTAAGTGCTCTAAGGCAGAATCTCAGATTTTAGGTACACGAGAAAAACTTGATTCTTGTCCAAATGCGGATTCCTGGCTCCACCCCGAGATTCTGACTTGGTAGGTGTAAGACTAGCCCAGGAACCTCCACGTTACCCTGAGCTCCCCAGGCTCTGAGGCAGGCAGTCTGCAGACCTGAGGCAAGGCCTCCAGAGGGCCAGAGGTCAGCCCAGTGCCCTCCTGGGCCAGGCGCCTGGCCCGTTCTGGAGCTTGGTGTCTGTTCGAGGTCGTCTCAGGGCTTTGGTTCCACACCTAGAGTCATGCGATGGGAGGCAAGTCACACAGACAGCACCTTCCCAGGGCCTGGCAGGAAACCTAAAACCAGAGACACTCAGATGATGATGGCAGTTCCAGTGTCCCATGCGTAAAACCATGAAGCCAGAGTGGTGGCTGGAAAATGGATCACATTTCTGAAGACTTAAGACCTGAAAGCCCGGGTTCTGGAAAAAGACCAGGCCCTCTAGGCAAGAGGGATTGAGAGGGGGTGGAGGGGAGGAGAGAGATAGAGAGAGAGTCTCAATTTAGTAAAGAACAGCAATCAGAGAAAGTACAGGGAGATTTCTCCCTCCCATCTCCTTCCACATCCACGCCCTGCTGACCGCACTGGTGTTTCCTCCATTAGCCCCTCCCCCTCCCCCATGGCCAAGGCCCTGGCTAAAGACCTCAGGGGTTACCTTTCCCTCACCTCTTACATAAAAGCCTCCTAAGGCTCTGCCTGCCATTCACCTCTCCTTTTCGCTCCCATCAGAAACTGTCCCTCTATTTCCACTAGAAAGCCTCATTAACCTTCCCAGGGCACAGATCACACCAGAGTATAAAAGACCACTGTATTTGAAACCAGAAGATCAGGTTCTAGTGCTGGCCTTGGCTCCAGCTCCATCATTATCTAGTTGTCTGTCCTTGGGTTAGTAACTTCCCCTCTTGGGATTCTGTCTTTATGTGTGAGATGGGGAGCTGGACTGGGTCATCTCCAAAGTCCTTTCCAACCCTAGGACTTTATGTACATTCCTACTTAAAAGCTATTAGTGACATCTTACTCCCTATAAAATTACAGATGTACGAGCAAGTGCCTTTCCCTGAGGGCCCTCTGAGATCTGGCCCTGCTATGGACTGAATGCTCGAGTCCCCCCAAAATGCATATTCTGAAACTCTAATCCCTATGTGGTGGTGTTTGGAGATGGGGCCTTTGGGAGATGATTAGGTGATGAAGGTGGAGCCCTCATGATGAAATTAGTGCGCTGAAAAGATCAGGAAGGAGCTCACTTCCTCTCTGTCTGCTGTCCTCCATGTGAGGACATCATAAGACGAGGGCCATCTGTGAACCAGGAGGGTTCTCAACAAGAACTGACCACGTTGCCACTCATCTCAAACTCCCAAGCTCCAGAACCATGAGCAATAAATGTGTGTTGTTTAAGCCACCCAGTCTACAGTATCTGGTTATAGCAGCTGGAATTGACTGAGACAGGCCCGGACTGTACTTGAGCATTATTCCCTTTATCTTCCCTTTGTTAGAGTCCAACTGAAGTATTCCCGGTTCCCTGAACGTGCCAGGAGTGTTTCCACTTCCTCAATGCTTTTGTCATTATTTTATTTCAGAAGACCTACACCTATTTCAATATGTGTGATCCCTGCATTTGTCAAGGTCCAAACCACATGGATTTCTTTTAGGTTTTCCCTTTATGCCAGTGGCCAAAAAGTCAGCTCTTCCTGTTTTGACTGTTGGTACTTCATTTGTCCCCTCTCACAGTCGTTCCTGGGCCTGACTCCCACACAGTTATCAGCTCCAGGAGCGCAGGGCCTGTGTGAGTCTCCTACCCACCTAGCACAGGGTCCTGCCCAGAGGAGGGTTTGACAAGGAAATGCTGGATAAATGGCAGAAAGCGGATGCTGCCATGTTAGTGAGACCCTGGATTTCAGAGGTAGCCAAAGCAGAAAGGGTCACATGGACAAATGGTTTCCAGTCTTACAAAAGGAAAGAATGCGAGTTCGTGTTCCTGTGAACAACTTTTTCTTGAGATCAGCCGCAAGGATGTGAGCCATCCAACGGGGCCACTGAACCTAGTGCTGCAGGACCCCCATTGCTCACAATGCCAGTGGCTGATGCCTGAGATGATTTCCTTTGCCAACAACAGCTTGGGCTGAGGTCCCCGACTTGGTGGCTGTAGGCTGACTGGGAGCTCTTGGCACACCTACAAAGCACACCCAAGTGGTCACGTGGCTCAGTGAATTCTGCGTCCTACACCATGTGATGAGAGGCAGACTTCCTGCCTGCATGAGGTACCTGAAGGGGTCTCCTCCTCTGACCTCTCCTCCCTGGATCAGGCCTATCCCAGTTTATTCTCCGTCAACCTGGGGTCACAGTCAAGTATGAATGTTTTATCCGCCTGACTAGACCATCAGTTCCTGCCTGGAAGGATCTCGTGCATCTCGTGTCTTGTTCGTCTTCCTATCTCCCACATGCCTAGCACAAAGCCCTGCTCACAGCAGATGTCAATAAATGTTCTCTGGATGGATACTTAAATTTAGATCAAATTGACTCAAATCCCAATTAAAATCTCTAGTCAGAAAGACTAGATTTAATTCATTTCTTCCCTACAAAAAGGACAATCTTGCTGTTTAAAATAACCTAATACATTTTCTTCACAACTCAGAGGCAGACGCAGTTTCTGTTTTTAGAAGGCATATCTGAGATGCTGTGAAGTAGAGCTTGATTTTGATATTTTATTCTGATTAAATCTGAGGCATATCAGTAATCTAGAGTGATGACTTGGCCTGCTCTGAACCATTCTATTCATTGTCCTAGACTCCTAGGACAGACGGATGTGAGGAGCCCTGGAGGCCAGCTAGCTGCTTGTATAGCTAAGAGAACTGAATTCAAGAGCTGGGATTAGCACCCAGGTTGGATGGTTGACTGGTTGGTTGGTTGGTTGATTTCCTTTCCTTGTTCATTTAGTCAGTGTACAACACCGAGCACACACCGTGTGCCAGGTCCTGTGCTGGGCGCCACAGATGAGGACCCGGTAGAGACAATCACAACCAGTACTGAGTTCTCAGACTAATAACGGCCATGTCCCGGTTCCTGGGCCCAGGACATTTTCCCTTCTTCAAAGGGGCTACGTGGCCTTCAAAAGAGCTTTCTGGGAAAAGAACCAGTGCAGGCTGGACAAAGGAGCCTTGCATTTAGTGGAGTGCCACACATCCCTACAGGTCAAGAGCATCTATTCAAGGGCTGGTGGACGGAAGTTGCCCGAATGCCTGATACTTTATGCCCCAGCACGGCCCCCTTAGAAGCCACACAACACGGTCACACGCAGAAATACGTTCCTGCGGACGAGGCTACTGTCTCTCCCTTCAGCCTAACAGCCACTCTCTCTTCGACAGCGGGAACACCGCGTTCTCTCTCACTGTCCTCCACCATGTCTCATACAATGTAGGCAATTTATACTTGTGGCTGAGGAGACAACTGTGAAAGGCAGTTTTTGGGCCTAGAACACTTCTCTCTTTCAACTCATATACAGACTCATCTCCTTTCGGGAATGGCAAATAGGCCGCATCCTCTGCCAATTCTGGTTGACTGGAAGTGACTGCCTGGAGTGCTATGTTGAGAACATTTCTAAGGCTGCAACTAGGCGCAGGAGGAAATGAGCACTTGATTGATTGGCAGCCTATGGGACAGCTATTTGCCTTCCATCAACCAGACCCTGGCTTTGAGACCTCTGTTGTTTCCTGGATGCCTAAAGGATTATGGCCAACACTCTCCACGTGCCCTACAAGACCTTCGCCCTACAAGACCTTCGCAGTGTAGTCAACAACTTGACACACCTCCCGCCATGCACTCTGTAATCCGGCCACACCGAGGTGTTCTTGAATATGCCCCACTCTTTTAGGATTCTGGGCCTCTGTAGATGCTCTTCCCATTTGCAGGAACACTCTCTCTCTTTACCCCCTCTTGATGCCCAGTTTCTCTGTGAAGCCCTCCCTCACTTCCCCTATGAAATGTCCCCTCCTCTGTGTTGCCACATCCTCTTGTTGGTCCCTTTGCCATGACACTGACTCACTGACTCATGGAGATTCATCTATTTACATTTCTACCTCCCCTAAGAGATGCGAGGTCCTAATTAGCAGAGCCCTGTCTTATTCACCACCAGCAGAACACCAGCCACAGATAAGGCATTGGCTCTAGGACTGTTCAGTGAATGAACTCTGAAAACCTCTCCCCATTCACTTCTCCCAGCTGCCTTTTAGAGGTACAAGAACTAACCTCTATCTACAATCTCTTGAGCTTGCAGAGGCGCCTCCTGGCAGTCGGGTCTGTCGCTTCTCGAGTCTGCCCACCACCAGATATGGCCCCCTTCCTCTACCCCCCCACACAGTTTAGGAATTAAAACTAGATATCACTTTGATCTACACTAATCATGTGCTGAGTAGACTGAGCAGAATAGATTATTTCTTCAAATCCCTCATCAAGACCTGTTGTCCTAACGTCTACATAATCACAAGCTTATCTGCTTCTGCCTCCACTCTCACAACCCAGTCCAGGCTGCCATCGACTGTCCAGGGCTCCTACAGCAGCCTCCTAACTGGTGTTTCTGCTTCCCTGTTCACATTTCACAATCCATTCTTCACTTAGCTGCCTCCGTTTTCTTTAAGATCCCATCACTCCCGTGCTTAAAGCCCTTCAGTGGCTTCCCATTGACTCTAGACAAAAACCCAAACTCCTGTGTGGCTGCCAGGACCCAGCATGATCTAGCTCCCGCCTCTCTCTGACCTTGTCTCCTCTCCCTCTGGCACACCATGTCCCAGCCACCCAGGTCTCCGTTTCACTCCTTGCACAGCCAAGTCCTCTGCACCTCTGGGTCTTGTTCTCATTGCTCCCTCGGCCTGGAATGCTCTTGCCCCAGCTTTTCATTTGAAATCTCAACTCAAAATGTCAGCTCCTCAAGTCCTGTCCTGACCATCCTATCCAAAGTGCACAAGACACCTCCCCATTATTCTCTATCCCAGGGCCCTATGTCTTCCTTTCACGGCACTTAAAGTTATCTTACTGATTTACTTGTTTGTTTTTACTATCTACTTCGCCCACTAGAACGTGAGCTCCGTGAAAGACCTTTCTCCTTCCCTGCCACATCCACTGTCTACCGCAGGGTCTGGCTGAGAGTAGGTGCTAAATATTTATTCAAAGCCAAATGAGTAAATTTCTGAAGACTCCCAGACGGAGCTCCTATTTTTTCCCATGACCTATTGCACACTCCTCTTAACCATTAAATAATAACAAGCTGCAGTACATGACACTGGAAGTTCAGGGGACCAGGGTTCCAGGTCACTTCCATATGTGGCCCCTCATGAAACACAACATAACAACATCAAAGATCCAGGCTACATGCCAAAATGAAGAAAACAACCTGTATTTGCCTTAGAGAAAGTCAGAGAAGGAGAGAGCCCTGTGACTGAAGAGGCCTGGGTAGCCTTTAGAGGTCCAGAACATAGTCCTGGGCAAATGTCAGGGGTGTGATGCTGCAGCGTGCCAGGGAGGGATGGTGTTTCCTGAACTGGCAGAAGACTATAAACAGGCACTGTCTGACTTGGAGCTCAGGTCAGAGCCTTGAAGTGGCCACTAGGGGGAGGGGGAGGGAATGTGATGGAGAAGGACTTGAGCAAAACCTCAGCTTCCAAATGTATTAAATGGGAGGCAGTGAAAGGACCACTGGGTTGGGAATCAGAGCACGACGAGAGAGAGGAAAGATGCACTGATTGGGTACCTCTTCCCCTGCAGGGTCTGTGCTGTGCAGCTTCCCCACATCACCTCCTTCAGTCCTCACAATCACCGCCCACTCCCAAAGAGGTGGTCGTGCTCTGAGAAACTGAGGTGCACGCAATCTACTTCAGTTCTCTGAATTCCAGGTTGCTTACCTATAAAATGAATAAGTAAATAATATAATACAATAAAGTAAAAATAAAATAAAATAAAAATAATATGAATAAATAAAACCCGTTGTACAGGTCTAGTGTGAGAATGCAGTAAGACATGGTGTGGAGTACCTACACCATGCCGGGTGCTTTACAAATTTTACTGTATTATTAATATTAAGAACCACTTATATATCAATAATTAGCATATGCAAGGCCACACAGCTCATGAATGTCATCGGTGAGATGCACATACAGGGTGGTGTTTTCACTATGTTGGGCTGCCCCCACAGACCAACACTTGAAACACAGATCTGCCAATAATTAGCTGCATGACCTCAGACAAACTATTGCACCTTCCAAGAGCCATGTTCTCTTACTTGGAATACAGAGGCCAAGAACTCCACCCTACAGAGCCTACAGAAATGCAAGAGGAGAAAATAACCAGTGAACACGAATCCACGCTGTGTGCGGGGATGGCACCATGAACAGGGATAACTGTCTTCAGGCTGGCATGATTCAAGTGTGCTGGATGGTGACATACGAAGCCAAAGTCAGGCCTGGAGTGCCAAGGGTTTTGCAGGCAGTAAACGGCTGTGAGTTTACAGTGACCATGTTAGCTCCATCCAAAGGTTAATCTGTATCTTGTTAATGCTCCCCTGGAAAATTAAAAAAGTGTAAACCTCCTAAGACATCATCAGGAACATGATTCAAGACTTTATCAAACACATTTGGAAAATAACTCCTCATGAAATCAGCTTTAGGAAAGAGCTGGCATGAGAAAGGGACATAGCCAGAATTCTAACGGGGTCAGATTGCAAGCAACATGCCACCCTCGGCACCCGAAAGGATTTCTCTGTAATGAGGACTGAGTTCTTTGGGGAAACTTAAGCCGGGTGGGCTAACTGCTGGCTGAGCGGGTGTCTCCTCGGGCAGAAACAGGACAGTGTGTCCCAGCCCACCCCAGGCTGCCAGTGAGCTGACACGTGCCCTGCGTTTGTGCTCAGGGAGCAATGATGGTTCTCCGCGAGCAGAGCCGTGGACACGGGCCCTGCGCGCACACCATGGGGCTGACAGCTGATCAGAGGCCCCACAGCTTCTCCCCTTTTTGCCTCCCGAGGTGCTGGCTGCTAAGCTTCACTCATCCGACCCACGTACACAAAACTCTGCAAGGTATTTATAAGCCTGGTTTTGCACACTGACAGAAGGACGTTCAGAGAACAATTCGCCCAAGTCACACTGTTAGAAGAGGTGGAGGTGGGAGTTAGTCAAGGTCCTTCTGACTTCAAGGACAATTCAGTCCTCGACAGACTTGCCTAAACAGACTTACTTTTAAGATAAAAGGCAAAGCCAAGAATCAGAGAATCCTAGAGATGCAATTCTCAGCCCACCCCCCCAATACCTTCCAGAAGGGGTTTCTCTGTTCACCTGGCACATGGTCACCCCTGCAGGAACACCTTCCCTAACAGGGGATCACCATCTGTTCCACTTGTAAGAAGTTCTTTGTTCCCCAGACACAGGGAATGTCAGCTTCCCTTGAGCACCAAAATTCACAGTTTTCCTCCTCTCTCTCTGCATGGCATGTTAAATATACCAGAGGATTGTTAAAAGAATACTGTGCTAACCTCCATGATGGTAACGACTGGCCTGAATTCACGTGGCCTGTGTGTTTAGATTTTCACAGGCGAGCATGTTCTCAGAGCATGTATCTATCCCATGTGGGCATTCACAGATCCTATCACATGGTGCCAGGGCTGGATGAGTCACTCCTCTGCCCACCCACCCCCCTCCCTGCCCTCAGTGCACCCTCCTCGGCCATTCCACAGGAGGACACAAAGCCTGCTCTGCCACTTCTCTCACCCTCACCTGAACACAAAGATGCTCTCAGACAACAAACCAGAACACTTGACACAGGGTCTGGGCTGGAGGGTGGGAGATGGGGGCTCAGAATGCCCAGCTAAGCACCATTCAAAGTCGCGAACCAGTCTTGTTACTGGTCCTTAATAGTTACCGTCTAGGGAAACTACAAAAGAGGACACCCAGAGAAAGACCTGGGAGTCATGGGTGCAGAGGGAGCTCCTCAAAAATCGACCCTCTATGCCCCGGCTGGTGTAGTTCAGTGGATTGAGTGTCAGCAGGCAAACCAAACGGTTGCCAATTCAATTCCCCAGTCAGGGCACATGCCTGGGTTGCGGACCAGGTCCCCAGTAGGGGGCGTGTGAGAGGCAACCACACAGTGATGTTTCTCTCCCTCTCTTTCTCCCTCCCCCGCTGTCTAAAAATAATAAAATAAATAAAAATCTTTAAAAACAAAAACCAAAAAACAAAATTCAAACCAACCCTTTGAACTCAAGGACGTGATCCCTGCATAAAAGTCAGCAGTCAGCACCCTGGAGATTTAGCATTCAGAGAAAGGGCAGCATTCTGCTTGATTTCTTTTTCTATTTTTTTATTCTTATTTATTGATTTAGAGAGAGACAGAGGACAGGGGTAAGAGAGAGAGAGAGAGAGAAACATCGATTCGTCGTTCCACCCATTTATGCATTCATTGGTTGCTTCTTGTATGTGCCCTGGTAGGGGATTGAACAGGCAACCTTGGTGTAGTGGGACAATGCTCTAAGCAACTGAGCTACCTGGCCAGGG